>AYEL01086258.1:0-92706 GCA_000484575.1 Olivierus martensii
GACAAAAGTTGTTTCATAAAAATCCATTCAGCCGTTCTCGTGTTATAAATGTACACGTGCGCTCAGGCATTTCAGATTTATAATATGTATAGATATTATTGATAAGTTGCTCTAGAAGTTTTTCCCATTTATCTTATTACACATGTTGATGACATTTAGTTTCTATATCTAGAATCAGGGCCGGATTTACCAATAGGCTGACTAGGCCACATCCTACGGCCCCGCAATTCTAGGGGCCTGAAAACTATTGATCGGTTTTCAACTTTTATAAACTTTTAATAAGAAAAAATGGGTTTTTATTAGTGCTAGATAGAAAGTAAAATTTTAAAGGGTTCTTATAAGTTATAAGGATCCTTTAAAATTAGACGTAGCTGATTTGAATTAACTAGATAGAAAGTAAAATTTTAAAGGTTCCTTATAAGTTATAAGGAGCTTTTAAAATTAGACATAGCTGATTTTATAGAAAGTAAAATTTTAAAAGTTCCTTGTAAGTTATAAGGAGGCTTTAAAATTAGACATAGCTGATTTGAATTTTTAGGGGGCCCCAAAGCCTTGCTCATCCTAGGGCCCCAAAAAATGCAAATCTGACTCTGTCTAGAATCCAGCATGTGTTAAAATCTGACACTTCTTGATCCCTGAGGGTGTCACTTTCAGAGAATTTACTGTAGTTGATTTCTTTGTAAGCTAATTGAAAATATTTTATAACAAAAATTTTTAAAAAATTAATTTTAATTTTTGTGACTTTAAGTTTGTTTTTTAATGTAAATTACTAATTATTATTAGATTTTAACAAATGAATGTTTACTGAAAGCAAAATTTTCGTTTTCAAAATATATAACTTTTTGAAATAAAAATAATATGAATTGTTGAATATTAATTAATTAGTATATTTGTAAATTTTTGTCAAATATAAGGAATTGTTTTTTTTCATTTTCAGTTAGTTTGGTGCCTATATATAGATATTATTTGTTTAAACTATGATGGAAGTATTATGGATTCTTGTGTTGTTGCTCTTATAGCTGCTTTGCTAAACAGTAAGTTTTAAAGCAGATTTTTTTTTATTTTAACGAATTAACTTTATTTATTAAAAATACATTTTTGATTTTAGAAATAATAATTTAGGGCAAATTTTTGATATTTATAATAAGAAGCAACCAATTCTGTTATTATATTTATATAAAGAATAATATTTAAGAAATGGATTATTCAAAAAACTTTTTTCCTTATTTAATTATAAATATAAACGTTTCATTATAGCTACATTACCAAAAGTAAAGATAAATGAAGAAAATAATAGTATGATAGTGGAAAATGAAAAAGAATCATTAAAAGTTCATCATTATCCTATATCAATGTCATTTACAGTATTTGATAAGTAATTGATATTTTATTTTAATGATACTTTTTATATAAGTCATATTCTATTTAACATTTAATAATTACAAGTATAATTATCATCTAGTTAAAAAGGTCTTTTATTAATTTTAGTGAAATCATTATTGCTGATCCAACAAAAGAAGAGGAATTTTGGAGTTCAGGAATGTTTAATATTATTATTTTAGAAGATGGAACTTTGAGCTGTATACACAAACCAGGTATTTTATTTATTTTATTTTATATACAAACCAGGTATTTAATTTGTGTAGCAGGCATATCAAACTTATGGCCCATGAGTCACAACAATCATATACAACTATCCCTTGATTAATGAATTTTCGATTTAACAAATAACATAAATCTATACAGTTTTTTGTTTGCAGAGAAAAATTTTCATTTTTGCAATGAAACTATTACATCATTGATTAATTACATACTAAAATTTGTTTAAATCAATGATTTTCTTGCTTATTTTCTTTATTGGTTGTATCAGATTTATTCACAGATCACAGATAGGTACACAGATTTATTCTGTGTACCATTAATTTTAAAACAAAGTTTATTTTCACTAGAAGATCCTATATCAAATCTAGCATTTGGCATATATTGATAATATGAATATTCATAATGTATTTACTGCATTTTTCCAAAGGTTTTTGCAACTATTTAACACTATTTAACTTTATAAAACAATGATTGCATATTATTCCAGATGTATAAATCTCTCATATATTTTTTATTTATATATAAATTTGTCCTATTGGAATATGATAAACTAATAACTAGGTCCTTAATTAAAATAAAGCAAATTCTATCTAATGTTAACAATCTAACTATAGCACTACTAGAAGTTGAGGGAAAAAAAAAAACTTTAATATGTGCAAACGTTTTTGGCATAAGGGCCATCTTCAGGCTATACAAAATTAGAAGTAGAACAAGTTTTTTTAAAAATCTTACATTAGAACAAACATGCATTGCTATGATTACAAACAGTTAGATAAAGGCAAAAACTAAAATAAACTAAATATAATAAAAAAAAAACACAAATACAATATTTAGGTAAATGGTTAAGATTGCAAAAATTATAAAATACAATATTTTAAAATATTACATAAACTTAACTGGTGTACATGTGAATAGTACTCTAATTATTTACAGTCTTAATGGGGTACAACACTAGTGCCTTATAACAGTCTAGTCTTTCCTGCTGTATTGCATATTTCCAAGGGGGTGGGGGTTCAAATGTCGGTCCCTTGTTTATAATGTCTTCTCTGTTTTTCTTATTATTATCTCAGTTGATTCTGTTAATAAAGTCTGTGTTGGTGCATTAACTTTCCTTATAATCCTGGCTTCATCCCATTTGATTTTGAGGTCTCTGCTGTAGGCTTCTGTGACCAAGACTGTTGTTAATCTTGCTTTCTTTATATCTCTCTTCTGCTCTTTTATTCTATGGGTTAATATTCTTCTAGTTACCCCTAGATATGCAGTTTCCTGGCTTATCTGTTTGTCTCCACTGGAATTTTATATACTCCATTTTTCTCTTCCTCTCTGAAGTCGTCTTTGTCATTTCTCAGTATATTAAAAATCATTAGACTTCTTCTTACTGCTATCTTTTTCTTTTTTTTCTTGCTATTCTCTTTATAACATTAAGATTCTTTATATTATATGGTACTGTAATGTATTCGTTTTGTTTTGCTGCTGCACTGCATGCTTGATGGGGTGGAGTGCATAGGTTCCTCTCTACCGATCTCATTATTGGTGTTAGAAAGGATCATTGGAAGCCATTCCTACTTTTATTATGTAGTCTAGTTCCTGCTTTGTGTCTTCCCCCAGTTGTATAGTATGTAAGTGCCTTTTTAAAAAAGGCTCTAAATGCCATTTTTTTTGTAATTGATGGGGTCCCTTGACCAGTTGGGAATGAGAACTGGCACATACATCGGCTTCCTATACACTTTTCTTCTCAGTTATCCATTATCCTTGCTTATATCTAAGACCAAGTAATGAATGTTGTATGTGCTCTGCTATTCTTTCCTCAAGGCTATCCCATGTGTCTGTATTGTGCAGGCATTTACGAATTTGTTTATTCTACTATTATCCTCCCATACTGCTATCATTTTATATCATATATAAAACTTCAATGAGGGCTGAAAAGTTGGGATTTGGTCATCTTCTGTTTCTTAGCGAAATCTCTGCTAAAGGTCCAGCCATCGTGCTCCCTATGGGTACTCCTGTTCTTTGCAGATATATCACTCCCTTAAACGAAAAATAGGAACCATGACAAATTAGGTGGGCAACGTCCCTTAAGAGTGGTGCTATATTCTGAATTAAATAAATTAATATAAATTCCATAAATTCTTGATCGAGCTGTGGTACATGCTTGATCAAGAATTTATGGAAAGCTATGCAGTCTGATTCCAGCATTAGGGATGGATAGAGGGCTTCAAAGTCATGAGTTGTTAGTATATCTTGCTCGTTGAACGATGTTTTCCTGAGCTTATCTAATACAGAAGCCACCGTTAATGTTAATCTATCCATTTTACCTAAGATCCTGTTGCACCATTTGGCTAACATTTTTTAGAGTTGTATGTTGGTGTGGTTCTCTTCTCAACTATTGGTCTTGCTTTGACTGGGTGTTTGTGCGTTTTTATATACGCAAATAATCTCGGGCATGCTGTGCATCTTGTTTCTCATGTTTCCAAATTGTCAAAAATGTTTGCACCTATTAAATAAAGTATTTTTTTTCCTCAACTGTTAGTAGTACTATATTTAGATTATTAACATTGTATAAGAGTATAAGCAGTGATTAAAGCAAATCAAATAAATTCTATCTAGCTTATCAAAGCTTAAAAGAAAATTATAGGTGCTTTCAGGCTGAACTGCCCCTCTTCAACTGCATAAGAGAAAGTGAATGATAGCAGAAAACAGAGCAAAACATCTATGTAAACAATTAATAAATTATAATGTCATCCCTAAATGACAGAGGAGTAACAGAAATAGATAAAATAGGTTGTATGTTTCTACTAATGAGATGATAAAATGTTGTACAAAAAATAACAGGGATAGAGTGGTAATAATTACAGAAGTTTATATTTGCTGCACTTAAATATTATCACTGTGTGATTAATCAAAAACTCCCAGACATTGATTATAGCATCTTATCCCTGGAATTAGACTTTCATCTGGCTACAGAGATAAATGTTCCCGATCCTGCAAAAGTTGTATCTTCACTTCTTAAAACATAAGTTAATGATTTTAGCATCATCCCACTTAACAGTCAAGACTCTTAAGTCAACTGCTTGGCAAAAACTGTATTTTCTTTATTGTTTTTAATATTGTATAAGTGCTGTTGTATATGTTGATCTAGATATCTTCTAGTTATTCATATGTACTGGCTTACTACACTGGACTCTGAATCAATTAACAATGTCCTGTATATTCCATATCTCTGCAGTAGGTCTAGATCCTTTATTGGAAAATTATAGCATTTCTTCTTTTGAAGACATGATAAGCATAATTCCTGCTAACTTCACTAATAATCTCTTTGCAAATGGGTGCCATGAGATTGCTTGACTGATTGTCTTTGTTAAGTGTGGTGACATTGGCAGAAGTGTATCTATAATTTTTTTTTTAAGATCCTCATAAGCTAGATGGGATTTATTTTATTTTATTGGAATGTGCTAAATCTAACCAATGTAATGATTTAAATAAGTAAATTGATTTATATCTATTAGTTTCAATAAAATAATTACCATAATAAAATCTATAATTAATGAATTTTTAATAAATAGAATTAAAAAGATCAAGGGAATTTAATTCAAATAATCCTAAAGATGGCGCTAAAAATTAGTTTAATTCAAATCATTAAAATTCCGTTAAAGATTCAAGGGATTAAAATATGGCAGATTAATTAGGATTATTTGGATTAAAAAGATCAATACTAATTTTTAGAAAATTGGATTTATTTTTGCCAATAATTTAGCAGAATGAAGATTTTTCAGAATTTAAAACATTTGTAGAAATTTTGAAAATTTTTAATTAGTAAATAAAAACACAATGATTGGCAAGTTTATTTCATTATTAGACTTAAATTTGGAGCTCATTTGGCACTTAGCAGCTTTGAGATTCAAAGTTGAATAACAAAATAATAGGCTAAATTGATAATATCTATTGTAAACTATTGTATTATGGTATACATAATTATATTTGCATTAATGCTTTAATATCAATAGAGAAAATGATCCAAGAACCAATTGAAAATTTTTCATTAAAATTAATAGAAAATGATTTTCCAATTCACAAATTTTCATTTAATGAATAATTTTTAAGGTCTTAATAACCTTCATAAACTGAAGGATAGGTGTTTTCACATATTTTATCTACTGTATGTAATTCATAAACACAATCATATAGTAAAATCATATTGATTTGAATAATAAAATAAACTTAATTTTATTTATTTTCTTTACTACATTTACAGAATGTAATTTTTTTTCAAACTTTATTTTCCTATAATATAGCTATTTTGTAAAGTATAAACAATAGGAAAGGCAACTGATTTGAATGTTTATTTGCAGCCTTTTCAATATGCATTATCATTAAATGGCACTTAACAAGATTTGAGTTTTGACAATTGATATATAGAATTACAATATTCACAACTTAAGGGAAATAATACAAATAGGAAAGTTATATAATCATTTGCTAAGAAATTGCTTAAAATATATTTTATATAAGTAATATCTTGAAAATATTCTTGTTTGTAAAGATTAGTATTCTTTAATATATTCCTGTTTTGAAAATTGCAATACTAAAAAAAGAAGTGAGATATTCAAATGAAATTTTTATCACAGATTACTTATATTACAAAAAATAAATAATTAGATTTATAGAGTTATACAAGATGGTTTAGTCACAACATTCAGTACCTTGTGAATCCACAATGAGAGATTATAATGGTTTCTATATGATGTGGCACTGGAAAAAAGAAGTCTTGGGTTGCTTTTTGGGAAGTTTTTGTCAGGCTGCTTCTATGCATGTCCATTACTCCTTGGTGGTGTCTAGTGGAGGAAACTGACTGATAAGTTACTATGTTCTCATGTTCCAGACATGTTCAATTGAGGACAAGTCTGGTGAATGTGCAGGCCAAGAAAGTAGTAGTATTTGTCTCATATGGAAGAAGTCCTGATATTCTATGCTATATATGAACAAGCAATGTCTTGTTAAAAGATGGCATTGGTAATTGTTTGGAGGAAGGTTACCACTTCAGTGGTTCTCAAACCATGACACTTCATAGGGTGGTATTATCTATTGCAAGGAAAGCTGTCTGAGACATGGTAGCACAAATAAATAAATATACAGCTCTATAAATCTAATCATTTTTCTCTTATACTGTACTCTATGTAATCTGTGATAAATTTCATTTTAATAGCTCCCATCTTTTTTAGTGATGCAATTTTCCCAAACAGGAATGTATATTTACTTATTTCAAGATATATTGAATTTATTCTATATCTTGAAATAAGTAAATATACAATTCTTTCTATCTTTGCAGAAAATATACTGAAATTGTATTTTATACTTGTGAACGGATCACCTTAAATTATATGTAAAATTGAGAAAAGTTTAAAATCCAAGAAATAAAGATTATGCATAGAATATTTAAAGAAAATCAGAGCATTTTTAAATTCTTGAATATCAGTGAATGATAATGGCTGTAATTTGAATATGGTTTTAAGAAGAATTTTTTTAAACAGTTTACAATTGATTTTATGGATATATAATGTTTGATATATTTACTGAAAATAAATGAATATATTTTAGTTATGCATCATGATAGCAAACATCTAAAGAAACTTAACATCTTAAATTGTGACTGTTTACTATTTACAGAAACTTTATAAAAATATCTGCACTCTTTAATATACAATGCTATTATCAGGGACAGACTTTAAGAATAAATCAATAGGAATTAGCTTAGACTGCCAAAAAAACTTTAAAGAATTATACTACTTGAGTAAAAATATCATATTTTATTGTAATTTTATCATTACACAAATTGCCAAGTGTATAGCTTGGTTTAAATTTATTTATTAACAACAGTTTTCTCTAATTATGTAACTCAAAACCAAAGAAGAAAATCAGAATGAATTAATTTGAAAATTTGTAGCATGAAGGTTTGAAAACTTTTCCTTTGAAGTCATATTTCATTTCATTTCCACTATTTCCAGAAAAATATATGATAGAACAGTGGTGTTCAACTTTCTTTACTATGCAATCTACTTTTCTGTACTAGCTTATTTGGCGATTTACTCTCTTATATCAATCACATTCCCACAACCTAATATCTAATTACATACAACTATACAGTTAAATGCTCTCACTAGCTTATTTGGCGATTTACTCTCTTATATCGATCACATTCCCACAACCTAATATCTAATTACATACAACTATACAGTTAAATGCTCTCACTCACTTCAGAGGACCCATTCTCCTAGCCCTAAAAATTTTAAAGAAACTAAAATCATTATTTGTATATTTAAAAATTTATTTATCACTTTTAATTATTTTAATACAACAAATAAAACAAATACATTGGAATAAAATATTTATTTCTCTATTTTGGAAAATCAAAGTTAGAAGAAACAACAGATTGATTAGAAACTCATAAGTGTATACTGGTTTTATTACAGAATAATGAACAAATGCAAATAGTGTTTAGTGCTATGCCCATTTGAAAAACTATTATAGAATCTTTTTTGAAATTTCTTTTTTTAATAGTATATATTTAGAATTCCAATTCACTACACTGCCAGAAAGACTCAAAAATAAAAGTATATGGGGAGGTCTCTGAATAAAAGAATTTCAGAACATAGAAGAGATATTCAGAACAATGCATCTACTACAGCATTAGCACAGAGAGCTCAAATTAGCGATGTTGAATGGAACAACGCTAGAATACTTATATAAGAAACAGACCCTAGAGGAGGAAGCATAGTGAACACTTTAATGATATTTTATAAGAAAAAGCTGAATGTAAACCAATTAATAAGTTAGATCCATCTACTATCAATAATGCTTGGAGATGGTGTATAAAATAAAGTTAACATTCTTTCATGTAATTGAGTTAAAAACAGAATATTATTATTTGAATTTGATTCTTTTGCACATTATTTGTATATATATATATATATGTATATGTATAACTCATTCGTTCTTATTTTAATATATAACTAGCCTGTATGTTACTTTGATATTGTATTGTATTATCATATTACATAACTTATGTTGATGTTTGTTACTATTGTAACCATATTTATTTAAAATTGTTAAAGAATGTTATGTGCATTCTTTAGAACAGTTTGTGTTCTTGTCTGTACGTTTATAGCTGATGAAGATTTTATATTGAATCAAAAGTGCTACTAATTTTGGTGTTTTTATTCACTTATTAAAGTTATGAAAGTCTTTCCTGCTGTAGTGCTGATAGTTTTTATTAGTATATATATATTTAAGTAAATTTTTAACTGTCCTGATAAATAACCCTAACATTAAATAAAAGTAAACTATAAGCAAAATAAATAAATTAAACAGTTTATCTTATTATTTGGCTTATAGCTTACTTTTATTTAATATTTACAGTAAGAAGTCTTATAATCCTAATATTCATAGTAGTAGTTGTGTCTCTCACAAACATTTAGAATTAATCAAAGGAAATTAATTAAAATTAAGAAAATTCTCATTATTTAAAAATATACTTAAAATGACAAGCTCTAGATTCAAAATAGAAAAATGCTTTTATTAACATTATGAAATCAAAAGTATTCAAGTAAAAGCCATCATCAGCAATTCTCATTATTTAATTCAGTTTTCAATGTAATGCATAGATTTTTCACTTGCCACTTGAAAAAATTATCACCATATTATTTTAAAATCTGGAAAAAAAAATTTTCTTAATTTTGATTGGTTTCCTTCACTGATCTGTATATTTTTATTGAGATAGATGATTGCTACTATTGTTATGATTATTTATCAAAAAAGAAAAGATTTACATATTTATTATGTTATCAATCAAAGTTTTTCCTATCTTTGTATATTTTTTGCACTTTAGGAGATGATCTATTATGATTTATATTTATTAAAACAATTCTATATTTTTATAATTTATCAATATATATTGAAGCATTAAGAAATATTTAATTTTTAAAGAGTGTGTATGCATGTTTGTAGTTTTATGATTAACTGATTAAAATTTATATATCTATTTACAGGTGGAAGTGCAGTAACTGAAGATAATCTTTACAAGTGCATATCTTTAACTAAAAGTAGATCAAAACAATTGATAAAACTTATAGATAAAACTGTTTCAACTTTACAAACATAAAAAAAGTTTTCTTATTCATTTGTTAATATCATATCATTTTAAAAAATAAAATTTTCATTTTTGATAGAAACAGTTTTAAGTTCTTTATATGTTGAAAGTACATGCAAATGCAAAAAAAACTTTATTGGGAAATTTGTTTACATTTCATTATTTTTAAAAAAGTCTATATTCATTACTGCAATCAAATAATAAATTCAAAAATATCATAACTATTTTATAGAAAAAAAAAAATGCAAATTTTCTATATGAAATCAGGGAAAAAGTTTTATTTAAAAAAATTTTTCACTAAATTATTAAAAATTATAACAATAGAATCAGTATTTATTGGATTAATGAAAATATTGTTTTTATAAAAATATTCCATTCTTACCATAAGTCCACAAAAACGCGCAATCCTAAGCCTGTCATTCCGTTAGGTTAGTTAAGCTAAAATATCCTCATGAAATATTTTCATCTGGAGGTGGCTACTTATAGAGCCGCCATCATCACAGGCTGACCAATACCCCATGATGGTGTCAGCTGAAAGGATGGGTTTCAACAGGCCAGGCCCAGATCCCTCCTGAAAAATTGGAGGATGGGACCCCCAGATCCTTCAGACTGTTAAGCCAGAGCTTTACCACGCAGGCATTGGGCTGACCTGTCATTCCGTCAGTCCGTGTCTCCAACAGTTTGTTCTGTGAACTGTTTGTATCCAAACATAAAATACTTTCGAAAAAGTGTTCATTATCTGAGCTTTTCGTTAACCGATCACCCATTGTATTCCACTTATCTGAAAATAAGTATTTGGCTTTGGAAGGACATTTTTTACTAATTTTATACCCTTGATCTACAGATTAGTTTTTTACATTACAGATTATCCTAAATTATTGATATTTTTAAATAATATAAAAAATTAGACAATAATTATGTAAATAAGCAAACTGCTAACAATAATCAGCTGATTATTTCTTGCCAATAATCTAATGGTGGATTTACATCAGGTGAACACATTTTGGTGAATGCTCGTCTGTTTGCCTATGCTCATTAGTGGAATATATACACTATCTACAAAAGTAATTGTTCATTAGTAATCCTCTGCTACTACTGTTGGTGATCAAACTCACCATTATATACAGTACTGACTATTTAATTGCCATTGAGAATATAAATTAAACAATTTTATTGTTACAAACACAACAGTTTGAGAAAAACATATTGGTTGACTTCATTATTTTACATATTGCATACCAGTAATAATTATTTTCCAATTAATGTTTAATAATTATGTTTTGTCAGGAATAGAGAAAACTAAAAAAAATATTTTGTGAAAGCAATCTTAAATACATATTATAATTTTTATATTATTATTGATTCTATTAAATTAAAACATTGATTCCGAACTTAAATGATATCATTGTACTAATAAATTAATAGCAATACTAATTAAAAAATAGTCAATATTTATTTATTTGCTGAAAAGAGGGACAAAATTAACAGTTCCTTCATTTATTACAAAATGACTTTTTAAATGACTGTTTAGGGTTGAGCACAAATTTCCTTTAGTTTACAGCCTTAAAACATGACAGTACATGAATATTTTCACTCATTCTTTCACTGTTGATATTATACAAAATATGCTTGTTCATTTATGCATGATCTAATGAATCTGCTTGCTTGGTATAACACCACCTTCAATTTCAATCATCAAATGTGGCATTTGTTGTTTTACTTCTCTGATTAGTTAAAACAACTATAAATTTTGAAATGAAACTAATTTAGTAAATAATGAATGTGAAAAAACAACAAAAGCATATATTTCTACAATGGGCCAAATTTTTCCAAATTATAAATTAGTACTTCAAGACAACTGGAAAAAGTAAACATAAATTAGAGAGGAGACAAAGAATATTATACAACAAATTATATTATTAGGAGGCTAAAAATATAAAATTCAGATAGTCTAAACTTGCCAGTTGGATAAAATACTTCAAATTAAATTCAGAACAAAAGGATCAATTAAAAATTAATAAATGTCTAATTTAAAGGAATTTTGTGATTATTTTCAGAGGAAAAGCAAAGCAAAATTGATATTTAAAAATTTTATTTGATAAAAATATAAAAATAATACTGGTTATTAAATTTTTGTGTATGTATACCAAGAAAGGAATTTTAGCACATCATTGATTACTTGGTATATATCAGGAAAAGGAGCTGAAAAAGGATTAAGAGTTCTGTTTTCATAAGCTACCTTTTTGCTAATCCTGTGGGCAGGCAAAATTCACAAATTATCTCACTTGTATTGTAAAGGATGACAAGAATAGATGTATTCTCCACTTACATCTAATCTCTGTAAATCCAAACTTGCATAAACAGGAAAAATTAGAATTTATTTTTCTGTTTTTTGAGACATATAGCATAAAAATTTATTATATTTTATTTATGATTAGTGTAATGTTTGATCTTAGGTATAAAATTACTGCTATAATATAATACCATTTGATATTGTTTCACTTTCAGTTAGAGTGCAATATGGTGCTATAAGGTGGTAGTCTCAAACTTAAATTGCTTTGTGGATCAAATGCAGAATTCAAAAGGAAATGAAGGGCTGAATATTTTTAAATAAAATTACAATGAAAGGAAAATATTTATTTGTAATTACTTTCATTTTTTCTTACAAAGATATCAAAATAACATTATATAATTATGAGATTATAAAACAGTTTTATTAATGTTAAATTGTAATAATTTTCCAACTATAAAATGTATTTAAACAAATAGCTAAAACATCTTTTTACGCCATTTAAAATTGCTTTGCAGGCTGCCAGTTTGAGACAGGGTTGCAGAGGTGGAGGTTTTTGGGTGGAGTCCGAGTTGGAATTTTAAACTGTCGAGAGTTGGCGTCGGACCTTACAAATTTTAGGGAGTCGGAGTTGGATTTTTTTAAAAGATGGAGTCTGAGTTTGATCATTTGCCATCCAATTCTGCAATCCTGGGTTGCATAGTCGGAGGTTTTTGAGTGGAGTTGGACCTTACAAATTTTAGGGAGTCTGATATTTTTTAGAAGGTAGAGTCGGGCGGATCATTTGCCATCTGACTCTTCAACCCTGGTTTGAGACCACTGCTATAAGGTATAGGTGCAATCATAGTAATCCAGTAGCTTCAGTAGTTTTTCTTCAAAATTTTTGTTAAAAAATAATTTTTCTGACTTCTGAAAATCTGAATTATGTAAAATTTTTCATCCCAATTATTTGAGAGATTAGGGAATACATGTACCTTCTCTTTTCTAACTAGTAATCTGTCACTCTACAAGAGAATCCTTTCACTAGTATTTTTGTTTTCCTTTACTCTTTTATTCTTCAAAGGATTAAATCTAGTGGTATGCTCGTTATTTGTTTTTGTTAAAAGTAAAGCTTCTTGTACCCTATATATTCTTGTAATGAGCCACCCCAGGTGCCTTATAGTCGCTGTTCTTGGGTTGATCCCTCCCCCTGTATCTTGGCTCCGACACTGTTCCATTTGAATTACTATTTCCAAATGTATGTCAATATCAGACAACCAATCCAAAAGGAGAAGCATTGTATCCACCAACTTTCTTTTATTTATTATATAATTATGTAAACAACAACAATTTACAAAAAATATTCACATAAAAGCAATAAATGGTCCTTCCTCTCTACTAACCACAATACGTAGACAATAAGCAATAATTGACTAAAGTCCAATTCACTCCAATTACTAAAGTTTTTTTGGCCAGCTAACATCATCATCTCGGAGTCTTACCAAATGTTGTACAAGTAACAGACAACACAGTTCAACACCATAGGATGGACAACGAGGGAGCCTCTGTAGACCTTTTTTTACCTTACGACATTTGCATACTTATAAATTTTTAAATCAAAAATTATTAAATAAATGTTAACAATTATCACAAATAAAAGATTTTTTCATTAAATTCATATTAGTATTGGTTATTTATCCATTATTGTCAAAATTACAAAAGGTGAACAAAGAACATTAATACTGCTGAACATCGGAAGTGCACCTGTGACAATGGCAACAAGACGCATGCATATTGTTTGCCTCACTCCAAGGTAAAATTTATTCAGACTTTCTCATTTCGGTAGCAACATAACATTAACCCATGTTCCTTTTATTTTTTCTGGTTCCTCACACTCTGACTTCATTCCTTCATCCATATCTAAGTTATATTTGTATACAGTAATATGTAATAATGCAAACTAGCTAGCGGAATATAATCCAAATATAACAATTAAACCCTGAGACCTCTAGTTGAATATTATAGAATTAAACTGTAATTACTATTTTTATTGTCACAATGTCATGATCTATTGAATCAATAAATACAATATTCCCTAGCTATAATGCAGATTTGGGTGTTAAGGATCTGATTCACTTTAACTAAAGGCATCAGTTATAGTCTTATATTCTCTAATGGTTTAAAACTCTTTTAATTTTACACTATTGAACTTGATGACTATAGTTATGCATTTGGTATTTTTTTTAACAATCAAAAGAAAATGATATGAAATATGTGAATAGCTGAAAATAAGTTTTATATGACATTAATTTATTGTTTGTCATATAATTATGTTGAGAGAAATTACAAATATCAGTAGCTTACAGGAAAAGTAACTGATGAAACAGTTAGGTATATACAAACAAAATTTTTGAAAATTCTATATTTTTATGTAAAACAGTACATGCATTAAATCACAAAAATATTCAAATTTCTTTAATTATTTTAAAAACTCAGTAATTTTTATTTTTTTTTTATGAAAGATTTTTGTGATGATCATATTTTTTAGCAAATCTAATTTCATACTTTACTTGCTGTGTTGCTTGTTTAGATTGGTTTGAATAGGAAAACCTCCTACAGTGCAAGGTTTGTAATAGCAACATCCATATTTTCTCAGAATCTCTTTCAAAAGAATAATGAACAGGAAAGTCTTGCAGTATATTTGAAATTGCAGTATAACACCATCATTTATATTGCAAATCTTTCCTGTTCCTTATCCCTTTTTTTCAAAAGAAAAAAATATAATATATAATTGCTGTTCTCCTGCCTTTCTAACTTCTCATCGCCATCTTTCAACAATAACAAAACCAAAACTAACAAAATTTCCAGAACTATCATCATCATATATATACAGGGTAGAAGAAAAGTCTGTCCCCTTCTAACGGCCGTATTCACCATCTCGAGTTATTGGTAGAGTTGACGAACCCGAAGTAAAAATTAACCCAGGGTTGTTTGGCGAGTTATTCGATATTCGTATTTACCAATATTTTCAACTGTGTAGTTATTGAACTTGAGGGATATTTGCCATTTATGCTACTGATGTCGAGAGTTAATGACGATTTTGTTTCTATTGGATGTTACAATTGGTTGGAGATGGTCACATGATAGTAATTAGGGAAATGGAACAAGTCATAAATATGTGGAAACATTTCACTAACTTTGAAAAAGAATTATTGTTAGAATTAGTAGAAAAAGATAAAGATGTAATAGAAAACAAAAAGATTAATGCAGTTGACAGGTTTGGAGTTTCACTCCCAAACCTGCCCAAGGTTTGACGCCGTTCCCCCTCACTAACTGTGCGCTTGGACGTAAAGAACTTTAAATGTAAGTTAAATTCTCGTTTATCAACCCAACTCAGGACTGCGTCAAGCATATCAAAACCACTTGCCATAGCAAACTTTGTTTTTATTAGTACTTAATATTTTACAACTTCTAAACGTATTAAAAATATTTAACAGTATTCTCTCTCTCTACAAAAAATAAATACTTATAATTACAGATTACTAACAAGAATAATCCTTGAATAGCAGTATTTACTGTTGCGGTCTCACAGTTATAGTCTCCAATGACAGGTTTGGAGTTTCACTCCCAAACCTGCCCAAGGTTTGACGCCGTTCCCCCTCACTAACTGTGCGCTTGGACGTAAAGAACTTTAAATGTAAGTTAAATTCTCGTTTATCAACCCAACTCAGGACTGCGTCAAGCATATCAAAACCACTTGCCATAGCAAACTTTGTTTTTATTAGTACTTAATATTTTACAACTTCTAAACGTATTAAAAATATTTAACAGTATTCTCTCTCTCTACAAAAAATAAATACTTATAATTACAGATTACTAACAAGAATAATCCTTGAATAGCAGTATTTACTGTTGCGGTCTCACAGTTATAGTCTCCAAAACTACACATTACAAATACCATCCACCAATTAATTAGTAGGTTATTCTTTCGGATGACCAAATCTTTGCCATACACATCCACAAGGAGAGAGAGAGAGAGAATCTACGCCCTCCCACAGCGATCTTCTTAAAGTCCAGTTTATTAGCATAAAACACAAAAGTTGCAAAAAGTTCAATAATTCAATCCAAACGTAGCGTCTATCGACGTTTTTAATACTCAAATGTATTAATAATTCCTGAAACAAAGTCCACAACATTTTTGCAGAAAAGAAATTGGAAACACTGATAAATGTTGCACAATCGAGAACAAAATGGCAGCCGCTCCACATCACCTCCTCTCCAGGTAAACTCATTTTCAATTTCCTCAATACCTCACACAGTGTCGATAAAAGAGAAACAAGAAGTTTGGAAAATTATTAGTAAGCGTTTATTCGAATATAATACTCTGATATAAATACAGTACCTGTATATCTGTATATTAAAGTGGCATCTATTTATTATATAATTTGTAATTTTTTTCATTATAGAAAATGAATATAATAGCATTCCAGTCACATCATGTAGAAATAATAAACAGTTATAAGACTGCTATAAAAATTTAAAAGCTACAAAAGATCATGCTAATAATATATGAACAATGTCTTTTTGTAAGCGATATTGACATATAAAATCATAATCTTTTAATTCCTTGAAACAGTTTTTCCTTCAAATTATAATACATCTTTCACATTGTTCAATTTCGTCTAGGAAATCCAAATATTCTAATTCTTTCATCATTTCGTTCTCACTACAGGACTCCAGCACACGGTCTCCATTTTTAATCAAATGCGCATGCGTTAACCCTGAGCTTCTCAAACAACCCAGCTACCAGCTAGGGTAGTTCCATTTGACTCGGAACGAAGTTGGTGAATACGAATTTAGCTATAACTCTTCATAACTCTACTAATAACTAGAGATGGTGAATAAAGGCCGTAAATAACTATCAGATTTCAAAAATCTGTTAATGCCAACAAATAGGAAATCATGGATTGGCTAGCTGATAGTGACCTTCAAATGAACGGATTATGCAAATGAGGTCACTTGCAAATCCTATCTCAAACCATGACAGATAGGGAAAAATTTCCAATTACAAACTTATTCGGCATTCAGTTCTGAACACTTTTTAAAAAGTCAATAAAATCAGATGAATATTTCACTCAAAAATGAAACTAAATCATTTTATATGGAAAGGGTTGACATTTATTTCTGACATGTAAATAACAAAGCAACACCAAAACATAATACCTCAAATCAATAAATTGAAAACACAGATCCTAATTAACAAGCAAAAACTAATCAAGGATGTGCTCAAAATGTTTTCCATCAGCATCCAAATACAGTTGAGCATAATGTTGGATGGGGTTCCTCACAGCTTTTAGAGCAGGGGTAGGCAAACCGCAACCTGCGGGCTGCAGTTGAAAGTTGCGGATGAATGCATTAAATTACAGTTAAAGTCACAGTTGCGGCTGAATGCATTAAATAGTTCGGTGGGCCGCATGCGGCCCTCCGAACTACTTAATGCAGCCCTCGTAACTAATACCATAATGCCAAAAATTTTATCAATAAATAAATTGAATATAAAAAAAATATTGAATCTGATCCATATCTTAAAAGATATCATTTATGTAATTTCTAGAAAAGTAATAAATAATAATTCATATGGTAAACTTTAAATGCCATTACAGAGTTAGAAATCTCTATACAAGAAGAATAGAAATCTCTATACAAGAAATAATGATGCAATATTGAAGATCCTCTACTATTGTTATGCAAGAATGAAAGTTATTGTGGCTTCATAATTTACTGTTATTTGTGGGTGACCTAATTTTGCACGTTTCAAGAAATTGACGAATAATAGATCTAAGTATTCATGATGAGGGATATCTTTCCTGATAAAGTTGAATTGCAGCAGCAATATTCGCATTAGCAACACCATAGCATATGACATGACAGTCATTTGATTGAGTGTGTACTCAGCCATTGTACTGTACATGTATATTGAATTTTGCATGTGTGAATGTGAGTTTTTAAACCAATTGAACAGGAAGATAACTCTGTTGTAACAACTTCCAGAAATTTCAGAACCAGATGTGGAAGGGCATGTGACATTTGTACATGCATGCTAAAAATATTTTTGTTTCATTTTTGGATAAACTATTTATTTGATTTTGATGAAATTTTTTTATAATGTTCAGAATTGAATACTGAACAAGTTTGTAATTAAAAAATTTTCATTATATGAGATAGGATTTGCAAGTGTCCTAATTTGCATAATCAGTTCATTTGAAGGTCACCATCAGATAGCCCACTCATGACTTCCTATTTTACACTGTGGGAAAACTTTTGGGAGAAAGGGCCATATCACATCAATGAAATATAGTCAAGGGCCGCATTCAGGGTCCGGCATGTAGTGAAAAAATTTTTCAGGAAGTTGGCCTGGCCTGATAATCTCTATCTTTTACTATCTGGCCCCCTCTGCAGGTGTGGGTATAGCACGTGGTTGGGACTGATCCCGCCCTTCAAGTTATTTTGAAGGGTACAGACTTTTCTTCCACCCTGTATATTTATAGCAAGCTGAATGTGTAGTATTCTTTTTGCAGTCAGCCATTATACTAATTTCTGTAAATAGGGTATCGTTAAAAAGTCTCTCTTGGATTTCTGTGAGAGAGAGAATTTTTTGTTGTTGCTAATAATTTAAAAATTTAAGAAATCACAAAATTAAAACTGTAGTTTCTCTAAAAAGACAAAATCCATAGTTGGCACTGTAACCAATAATGGCCATCATTTAATAATTCCTTAGAAGTTTTTCTGCTGATACCCAAAGGATAAGCTTAAATCAGAAGATTTTTCACACATTTATATGCAAAGATTCATGTCAATAATTCTGATGATATAACTTTCAAAATATCTTTTATATTATAATTCATCAATCTTGGACAAAATTTATTTTTTATTTTAATTTTTCATATTCGGATGTTTGCAGTCGCTCTCAATGTAAATATATGATGTAAATAATAAATTAATGTTATATAAAGATTTTTTATTAGCTATTCACATCATTTCATATTGGTTTCTGTTTGTTTATTAAAAATTACTGTGCAGCTATGTTTATTGCATTCAACAGTAAAATTAGAAGTGTTTAGATCATTGGAGAATCTTTGAATTAGAGAATAACTATAGTCATTGGATAGCATAATTGTTTTATAATGCAGGTCAGATCTCCATCCCATAAATCTGATTTATAACCAGGAAGTAGTGTGTTTAAATTTAGACTAAAGCAGTGCTATCTATTATTTAATAATTAAAATTACATTTTGGCTAATTTCTCAAAAATAAATTTGCCATTATCCAGAGTCCAACTAGGAATTATACGTTATATAGATTAATTTCAGTTTGACTTTTATAACTTACTATGTTAAAAGATGATTTTTAGTTTGCTATGATATTATGAATAGCAGTGATATATATATTTTTTAATTTAGTAGGGAATTTAGAAATAAATATCAAAATAATTGGCTTTTTGGAAAATTTTGGACAATTGGGAGTTTGATAAAATGTTCATAGTCTTTATTTAAATTAGCTGCATGAAACAAAATAAATGTGAAAATTTTATTTCTTTTAGGTAATTCTATTGTCTGCTACTATGCCAGTAGATGTACTCGAAGTTACTAAACGCTTTATGCGTGAACCTGTCCGTATTCTTGTGAAAAAAGAAGAACTAACACTTGAAGGTATCAAACAGTTTTATGTAGGTGTTGAAAGAGAAGTAAGTACCATTATTTATAATTTTCAAGTAAAACTGATTTTATTATTATTTACTACTGCATAGATTTAGAAGTTGTGTAGTTGCATAAAAAATAATTTGTAAAGATGTTTCAGAATGTATTATAATTGGCAACTGATAACAATTATTTGATCCAAATTTAAAATACCATATTTTCTTGAATATACAATCTGCAGTTTTCAATAAAATTGTCCAAAATATTAGGATTCGTGGCTTATTCATAACATAGCAACACTACATCAGTGTTTATACTCTCATGCACTACTATAATTAAATTAAAGCACTCTATGCAGTTGTGAAGAATTCTCAAAAAATACTTTTATTCATATGCTGACGATTCCATACTATCGTACCCTAATCAGGCTACACACATTTTTTGAAACACAAATTTGTTTCAAAAAATGTGTGTAGCCTGATGAGGGTATGATAGTACCCAAAATGTTAGCGTATGAATAAAAGTATTTTTCGAGAATTCTTGACAACTGCGTGGAGTGCTTTAATTTAATTATAGTAGTGTATTATGAGAAAGCAATTATTTGAATAGGATGCACTTCCATGCATCACAGAGATATTATTTGAAGTACTCCATTGGTCATTTACAACACTTACAACCCACCTCACAAATAAAGGTAAATTTGTGCTTTAGTAAAAATCTGTTGGACATAAATTCAATCCTTTACAATTGGATTTCTGAAGTTATTGGCCTATGATGATAGCTTTATGCTTAGGTATTTAATCTTATCAGATACTTTTATACATTGCTTTTGTCACTGTATACAGACAATCTGAGCCATTGATGATAAGTTTATATCTTTCTACAAACATAAATTATATTAGATAAAAATAATTAAAATATTTGAAAAAATTTTAAATGTTTATTTATATGACAAGAATTAGTTTGTAAACATATGCTAGCCTAAGTCTTAATTTTTTGTGTATGTACTTCTAACCTATATTGGCTGAATTTTATACTGTTTTCTTGACTTATTCCAGCATTTTTATAATTGTGTTGATGAATATTTTTTAACATGTTCTTTTTAACTTTTTATTCCAAAAAATTTTATGATACCTTCTCTCATTATCATTTTATTTCTTAAAAATACTTTCTCTTTTTTCATTCTAACTTATTCTTTTTTTCAAACTTTTTAACAAAAATTAATAATTTTGTAGCAGATATTTTTTCAAGGTGGCTATTTTAGCTTTATAATTTATATAAATTGGTGTTTCAAAAAAAAAATTTTTGATTTTATGCAAAACAACTTATTTTTTCAAATTTTTATTATTATTTCATCTCTGAAATATTTGTTTATACAGTGGGTGATCGGTTAATGAACATAATCCATTCTAAGATAATGTTCGTTCTCGAATGAATATTAAAAACCTTGAATTCCCATAAAAACCTATGGTAATGTTTACCATAGGTTTTTATGGGAATTCAATTAATTTGTTCTGGAAACCCTAAAAAATAAATAAATTATATAATTTCTCACTATGTTTATTTATATGTAATAGCCATAATATATACATATATAGCCTCGCATTTTCATCTATTATGTTTGCCAAATTCTTTAACGGAAAATAATGTCAATGACTTTTCCCTCTTCTTCAAGATTTTTTGGATATGATTAATAGCAAATTGTAGTTGCCATTGTCGTTGTAAAGATCCCAAGCCTATTGACGACCTCATGGTATGGGTATATTCTAAGACCAAAATGTTGTAAAATCTTTCCCTTACCTTCTTTAATAAATCTTTGATTTGTTTTAAGTTGTTCTGCAAGTTCATTTTAATCAGGAAAAACTACTGTTCTCCCATCCTTACCCATATATCCACGAACGCACGAGGCCGAAGCTTGTCATTCCATTAGGTTAGTTAAGGACCAGATGGTTGAAGGATGAGGTTCTACTGCCCGGGCCTGGACCATTCTTGAAAAATTGGAGGAGTAGGATCCGGATCCTCTAAGATGATAAGCCACAGCTTTACCATGCGGCCATCCGGCCGACCTGTCAGTCTGCGGGTCACACAGTTTGTTCTGTGAAGTGTTCGTTATCTGAACATGAAAATCTTTTGCGAAAGTGTTCGTTAACCGATTACCTACCCACTGTATATATTTATGAATCAAACAAATTGTAAAAATTACCATTTGAATTTAATAATCTGAGACATTATTTATAATAAGATTGAAGCTAGAGTTTATACAGTCAAACTCCCATAAGATGCACCCGTTAAACCACCACCCTCGCTGACCGCCAAGAAATTTGGCGGAATGGATCTTTCCTTTGTTAATGAAATAGGCAAACCCCGATAAAACGCACTCTGCCAGTAGAAACGCCTAAGCAAATATTTCTTTTGGTATTGTATTTGTCCTCGTTAATCCGCCAGGGGCATGTAAAAATGAATTACATACCAAAGTTCATCAGTACTGTATATACAGTATTAAAAGCTCTCTGGATTTGCTTGTAACCAGCGGGTGGGAGAGATGGAGTTAACAGTTAATTATGTGTCTCTTTAAGCTTGGTTCACACCTAGGTTGTAGAAAATTTAAGATTGTAAGAAAACAGATCGTTTCCATTGTTTATTGTTGTACAGAGCAAATAAGGACACTGTACAGTAAGCTGTGTACATTTGTTAATGAAATAGGCAAACTCCGATAAAACGCACTCTGCCAGTAGAAACGCCTAAGCAAATATTTCTTTTGGTATTGTATTTGTCCTCGTTAATCCGCCAGGGGCATGTAAAAATGAATTACATACCAAAGTTCATCAGTACTGTATATACAGTATTAAAAGCTCTCTGGATTTGCTTGTAACCAGCGGGTGGGAGAGATGGAGTTAACAGTTAATTATGTGTCTCTTTAAGCTTGGTTCACACCTAGGTTGTAGAAAATTTAAGATTGTAAGAAAACAGATCGTTTCCATTGTTTATTGTTGTACAGAGCAAATAAGGACACTGTACAGTAAGCTGTGTACATTGTGTTTTACAGAGAACTCAAAGTAGAGGATCAGAACAGCAGATGGACATGTTTTCTATATAGTACTGTACATATATGGTACATATACTATATAGTGCAAAATATATAGTTTTTTAGAAATGTTAAGTTTGGATGCTAAATATAAATGTACTGTATTTTAATAAATTTAATAAATTCGGAGTTCATTTTCATTTCTATACTACACGTGTTTTTGATAAACCGCCAACCCCGACTAACCACCAAAATTGTCCCCAAACAGATGGTGGCATCTTATCAGGGTTTGACTGTATAAAAGTTTCAGAAAATGAATAGATATTTCTTGAAATAAGATTATAAAGAGAAAATGATTGTAAAGAGATGATTTTAATATGATGATAATTATAAAGAGAAAATTCTACAACTCCATTATCCCTGTAAAATGGATAGTGGAGTTAAGAAAATGACTTTGTTCTGCTGAGGAGTTAAAAATGGCAGTATGAATTATTTTATTTGACATAGTTTGAAATTAAATTTGTGATTATTAGATAAGAAAGGGTTTTGAATTAGCTGTCGTCTTTGTTTACAAAAGAGAGAGGTCATACCAATGTCAACATTATTGGTGGTTTTGTTTTCTGTGCTATTTTTTAATTATATACTTAATTTAAGAATTATTGTTTTCAGATTATTTTACTCCTGTTATTAAAAAACAAACTTTATTATGAACAAAAGTTTTTCAGATTCTTGGCCTCTAAACACCATATCTGTAATTATGGCCACCCTATATAATAGGTCCTACTCACACAGTTAATTTGTTGTAAAAATACAAATTAAGAAATATTTATTTAATAAAAATTGTTTGACATTTTTAAAAGGTTGTAATGTGATTTTATAAGCAGGTTTTATATATTTCCTCTACATCAGTATGGTAAACAGTATTTATTTTTGAAATTTTTATTTTGTAATTTCTCATAAATGTGAAATATAGATTTGTAAATTGAAATTTTAATCTAAATTACATTTGCTTCTATAAACAGAGAGACTCAAACCAATGTAAAGCCTATATTTGAAGTTTTTTAAAAATATGAATGATAGACATATTAAATATGGCTATTTTATCACTAAATAAAATGTGTTTCATATCATTTTTCTATATTTTGTTTGCAAATTAAATTAAATTTTTGAATAGTGTTTATCAGTAGCATTTATTTTTTTACTATTTTTACAGCATAAAACATCTAAAATTCATATTTGATTAATAATTGCAAAATTTCAGTGGAAAATCTTATTTTTTTGATTTAAGTCTTATAAATAAAGTAAGTTATTAATGAAGAAAATCTGATATTTTAAAAAATTAATGATAAAAAATCAAGTATTATGCAAATTTTCATTGTTAGTTAGTTGAAAAGTGACATAAATTTATTAAAATCATTTTTTTTTTAATATATTTATTGGTGTTTTTTTCCTTCATTTCAATAATTATTTTAATTTTTTTTTTAAATTTTTGAATTATAACCAAAAACACAACATATATGAATTGTGTTTATCAGATACATAAATAATTATATTATACTTATTATACAGAGTGGCCATAATCAAAAAGGTGGTGTTTAGAGGCCAAGAATCCAAAAACTTTTGCTCATAATAAAGTTTTTTTTTAATTACAGGAGTAAAATAATCTGAAAACAATAATTCTTAAAGTGAGTATATAATTAAAAAAATAGCACAGAAAACAAAACCACCAGTAACATTGATATTGGTATGACTTTACATTTCTTGTAAACAAAGAAGACAGCTAATTCAAAATCCTTTGTTATTTAATAAACACAATGCATTCACTCTCATACCAGCAGCTATAACATTTTCTGCTATAATTGGCCTGCAGTTTCTTCATTGATGCACTATATCCAATACCATATGCAGTGCAGTAAAGTAGGTTTCACTGCAAATTCCCTTGAAACGACTGGTTGCCATAAAAAAAGAGCCATACCCCTTTTTATAGCCTGAGGTTGTTTACATTAGGATTGTCTTGTATTTTACTAAATTTATCAGTAAAAATAAAGAAATAAATGAATAAATAAGTAAAAATATTGTTTATTTTAACAGAATTAACTAAAATTTTTGTATTATCAGCAAAATTTTTTCAGTTTTACAAATTTTGCAGCTGATCATACTAAAATTTCATGTTTTACTTAAATTTCAAAAATTTATCTCACCCCAAAACCAAATAAGATTACTAACATATAATAGAATAGAAAACAGAATTGATAAGATTCAATGAAAAATAATCAAATTCTACAAATATTAATACAATCCATTCACATTTTCTATTTTAAAAGAGAATTTAAAAACATTTTAGCAATCAGAAAATTTAGGACCCATTATCAGAGGCACATATTTTCACCAAATAAATGGTGTTAAATGGTAATATGGGCATAACCCAATAAATAGTTAAAAAAACCACTCCATGATAGCTGCACTGCATAACTCAGAATTGAATTTTCTTAATTGTTTTTTTATCACTTTTTATTCCACTTTCATGATGTGTAGACACATTGACAGATCTTAAGGGATTAAAGCTCATAACATTGGAAAAATGTAATATTTAAACACAGAATTTTGGAATCAGCATCAAAAGATAAATGATGATGTAAGAAATTTGAAAAGAAAACTTATGAATGCTTTGAGAAATATTTCAGAGTCCTGAATGTATATATCAGATTTGATTACATTGAAAAATTATTAATGTTTTCCTATACAGTAGTCCTTGACTTACAACTACTTGTGCATTACAATGATGATATCATTGATAAATTCTATGATTAGTCAATGCAATAGATAAAAGGTTAGTCCTTAACCAATGATCTGATATATAGAAAGCATCCTTTTTGTCCCTGGTGTTTGTATTTTTGTGTTTCATAAGTTTATTATGATAAAAGTAGTGTGTAATAATAAATATTGGTAGTGAGCAATCCATAAATTTTCGGCATTTCAGACTTACAATGGCAGGATTCAAACTAGAACCTTATTGTAAGTCAAGGACTATTTGTATCACAAACACAAATTCATATTGTATAATATATCAAATATCTTTTTCCAAATTTTATATTTAATACTGTTTTTAATCATTAATAAATTTATAACATTTTGAAGGCCCAATAATTTTTTTTTTTTTTTTGAAGATGCACAATTGATAGTTTTTATTATTACAGAATTTAGTTTTATTTTATATTATTTTTATAGTTTAATTAACTTATTAAATTTATTTATAGGATTGGAAATTGGATACATTATGTGATCTGTATGAAACATTAACTATAACCCAAGCTGTAATATTTTGTAATACACGGCGGAAAGTTGATTGGCTAACAGAAAAGATGCATCAGCGTGATTTTACAGTATCTGCCATGGTAATTATTTAATTCTTATTTTATTCATTCTCATAACTTCAGTATAAATTGTACTATTTTGTTTAAATAAAATTCTGTAATACAATTTTCAAATGTGTTTTTCAAAAAGTATTGAATTTTTAAATCTGTTATATTTTTATAAAATCAATTTTTATAAAAATTTTTAAATAAAATATAAGTAATCTTCATTTGAGAAACACTTTTTGGACTCATTCCTTTATGTAGCAAGAGGGATTGTGCTCCAATGATTTTTTTTTTTGGCTGTTATAGTTCAGTTTTGCCAAAATGGCCAGAAATTAGGAGCCTGAAGAAATGATGCCCAGAGTTTTCTGGGGTACTCAAGGGGCGGCTCCTCCATCAGACTATTACTGTTTTGCTGATCACCAACATGGAAAAATTTTCTCGTATGGTTTTCAAAGCTTGAAAGAAATTTGGACTGGATAAATGATAACTAGAAATGGAAATAAAAGTATGAATGTAAATTAAGTGTGTGGAATGTGAAGACCATTGAAAAGGAATTAACAAGAACTTGTGAATGAAATGTGAAAATATAGGTTGGATGTGCTCTTTGTGATATCAGAAGATTTGAATGTACAAAGAATAACATTGTGGGAATATAGTCTGGAGTAAAATATAATGAATAAGTGAGAAGTAATGTGGGTGGCCAATTAAATAGAGAACAAAAAAGTGTGTTAGGAAACGAGTATATGAATGACAGAATAATATGGGGTAAGGATGAAACTAGGACTATAGTGTTTCTCATATCTATACATACTCTTGAGTTAGTATAATTGAGAATGAAAGAGATAAATTGTGGCATGAGTTGAATGAAGCGCTAATTGAAAGTTATGACACTGAGTGAATGATTATAGCTGGAGATTTGAATAGCAGAATTGGTATGGAGAGAGAGAGAGAGAGAGTGGAAAGATTTGTTGAGAAATATGGTAATTCTACAATGAATGATAATGGGGGAGCAACTGTTGGAAGTGTGTTCTGAAAAAGAACTATTTGTCTCAAACATCTTTGGGCAGAAGGCCATCTATCAATACAAATGTGAAGAGCAGTGAGAGAGATCAGAGGAATTTGATTGACTTGATTGTGTGTGATGAAAAATTGAAGGAGATAGTTATGAACACAAGTGATGAGAGGTGGAGATAGGCCTAGGTCACTATCTGATGATTTCTAGGATAAATCTGCTGAGGGGATGGAGAAATATGAAGATAAAAGAAATATGGATGTGAGTGAAACTGGAGAATCTGCAGATGAAGCAAGAGAAATATGAGATGATGTGTGAAAAGTTGAGTTGAGTGGATGAGAAATACAGTAAACCTTTGCTGAGTGCGGATTTGCAGAACGCAATTTTGCACATATGTGTTATCTTAATTTTTTCCATTTAATTTGTCTAACACTAGAATTTTATTCATACGCAGTATGCTAATGAACACATGGGTATCTGCAATGATACCCATGCGCACATCTGGCAACCTGCTTGATGCTGCCCTGAGTGACCCAGGCTGAGTTGCAATCATTTTACTCACATTAGTAGAGCTGTAATCACATATTTACCAGTGTTTATCCTCTTCTCCTTTTGCATTTGTATTTCGTTTAATTTCAAAAATTCAATATGACACCTAAGAGGAAAAATGAAGGTGATAAAGCAGCAAGAAAAGATGCAAAGCTTGGATTATCTCAGAAAATTGAAATTTTAGATAAGTTGAAAAATGTTACATGTGCTTCATCGCTTGCAAGAGAACGAATCAAGCATAAGAACACTTTACAAGAGGCATTAAAAACTCTTTAATTTTTTCCATTCAATTTGTCCAATGCTAGAATTTCATTTGTACGCGATATGCTGATGAGCACATAGGTATCTGCAACGATACCCATGCACACATCTGGCAACCCTGCTTGACGCTGCCCACAGTCTGGGTGACCAAGGCTGAGTGGCGATCATTTCACTCACTCTTTTAAAGAGTGAGTGAAATGCAACTCTTATAAAGAGATGCAACTCTTGATCAGAATGACTGATGCAACTCTTTTAAAGAGTTGCATCAGTCAATTAACATTTCAATTAACATTTGTTTCATTTTCCCCTTTTAATAACAACAATATTTAGGTTTGTTTAAATTATATG
Organism: Olivierus martensii; assembly: GCA_000484575.1. NCBI lineage: Eukaryota > Metazoa > Arthropoda > Arachnida > Scorpiones > Buthidae > Olivierus > Olivierus martensii. Next base: position 28,266 of record AYEL01086258.1, read on the forward strand.
TACATTCTTAATTTGAACTATACCTAACACATTTTTTTTTATAGAAAGTTAACTTTGCGGAACGCGATTTTGCAGTGTGCGCTATGTATTAATGATGTAACACCTGCATTTGGCAAGGGTTTTACTGTATATGCAACATGGAGGATGCATGGACATACTTTGTGAATATTGCAAGAGAAGTGGAAGAAGGGTGATGCATGCTAGAATGAAGAAATAAATTTGTTATATCTGAGAAGAAGAAAGCAATTTTTGGAATTTTAAATGGATATATGAGGGCAGATGAGTATAAGAAATGTAAGAAAGCATATCAAATGTAGTGTAAGAAAATAGAGAAAGTGGCAAGAGAGAAAAGAAATGCTGCAAAATGATTTTGAAAGGAATAAAATAATGTTCTGGAAGTATATAAGAAATTTTGAGAAGGAACAAGATACAAGTATGTCTGATATAAAAAATAAAATGGTAGAATGCTGTGGAATGAATCTAGGGTAATTAATAGATAGAGTATTTCCACGAGCATTACAAACCAATTGGAGAAAGGGTGAGAATGAAAGTGAGGTGATCAGGATAAATAAATATGAGTGTGATGAGCAAATCAGTGAAGAGGAGGTTGAGTGTGATTGCCAGATTGAAATGTTATTAAGATCTTGGTATGGATGGAATCACAGGTGAGATGTTGAAGTATGGTAGGAAGTCTCTTGTCAAGTGGATGTGGTACCTGTGTAAACTAAATTGGATGAAAGGTGTGGTTCCAAATGATTGGACTAAATCTGTGTTTGTCCCTGTTTACAATGGGGGAAAGTGAGAGAGGTAAATACAAGAATTAGAGGTATAAGTTTGTTAATTTTGGCTGGGAAAATATTTGGTAAGGTTGTGGTTGAGAAAATGAAGAGGGTGACTGATGAGAGAGTATGGGATGTGCATTATGGCTTTGGGAATAGAAGAGGATGTATAGATCAGATTTTTCTCAATGCATATGATTGTGAAGAAGTATCTCCATATGAAGAAGATATTCTGAGCTTTTATAGATTTTGAGAAGGCATATGACACAATGAATAGAAGTATCTGTGGAAAGTGCTGAGAGAATATAGTGTGACTGAATTAGTTGCTTGGGGCAATGAGAATAAATGAAGGCATGTCAGAATAGTTTATAATTGAGGAAGAGTGTGATGTATCTTTGGCTGTTTAATGTATACATGGATGCGTCTGTGAAGTGAAAGTGGGTGATAAGAGTGAGTGCTGTCTGCTGTATACTGATAACAATGTTCTCCTCTCTGAGAGTGAACAAGGTTTAAGGATGCTTGTTGCACAATTGAATGAAGTATATTGGACGAAACAGATGAAAATAAATTTAGAGCAAGCAAAGTACTTTTGAGTGAAGAATGTATAGAGATTGAATCGAATTGGATGAATCTGAAACAGGTGAATGAGTTTGTATAGTTGGGAAATGTATTCAAGGAGGAGGCTCACATTGATGATGAGATTATGAGAAGAGCAAATGAGGCTTAAGAGTTGTGAGTGCTCTTGGAAAGTATTCTAGGAATGAGAATCTGTCAAAGAATGTAAGTATGGCAGTATATCAGTGTGTTGGTTTCAACATTGATGTATGGAAATGAGACCTGGATATGGGGTGAAAGGCATAGAAAGCATTTGAGTGCAGTAGGGATGAGATACTTGAGAGGTATAGCTGGAGTGATGTAATATGAATATGCCTCAAATGATGAAATATGAAAGAACTATTAAGTGTAAAGGAGTATAATACATACAATATATTAATCAACTTTGAGATGGTTTGACCATATGTAGCAAATGAATGAAAAACAATTAACAAAGCAAGTGTGTTTTGAATGAGTGGAGAATTAAATCTGGAAGAGGATGGCAAGGAAAGAGTGGAGAGAACAGTTAATGAATGCCTCTTATAGACTCTGAATGAGACAGGGGTTTCAGTCTCTTTATAAGAGAGTGCGGGTGTGGAAAAAGAATGACTATTGAGGAAGCTGGTGTAAGCCATACCAGCTGATTGCTGGTATTTGAATATTTTTTCCCTTTCTTTTCTTTTTTGCCTTTGAGTACTGCCTATCCTGTTACAAGGATATGGGCATGATGATGATGGTATTTGAGAAACTGCTTTTAGATTAATTTGAAATTTCATCCTAGGAAATTTAAATGATTTTATTAAAATTTTAGTAAAAAATTTTCCTGATAAAGTAGCCTGTTATAGTTACATTGTGTTAACGGTGACAACATGGCTTTTATACAGGAAAAATACTAAAAATGCATTGATCTTATGTATAGCAGACCAAGACCTCTTTTTAAATGTCTAATTGGTCTGTTTTTAAGATGATGCGACATTTTTCATATAATCTTAAGAATTGTCAAATTAATAAAAATAATGTACTCTTAAAGTTACCAGTATTTCTTTATACAATAGGTTTCTAACTTACATAATCAACTTTATACTGCTTTAACTAAACATACTAGTTAAATATTTATAAAATGAGCACTTTTTGCAGTATAGAATATATTTATTAAGACAACAAACATTAGTTATTTTAATTTTGTTTTATTTATTTTGTAACCATAGCAACATTCTTTTTAGTTCAATTTTTATCTGTTATGATATTCTGTTCTATTTGTGTTTGAAATCTGATAAGGGCTAAATTCCAAAAACGTTTGTTGTCTTAATATATTCTATACTGAAAAAAATGCTCATTTTATAAATATTTAACTAGCTGGTTTCTAACTTAATTCTAATTACAATATTTTGTAATGTGAGAATTATGTGCATTGATATTCCTAATGCACAGGTGTGCACACAATTAATTCAATTAATTCTGATGTGTGTCTTGTCCCTGGCACGAAACAGGCAAAATTATATAGAAAAATATAAAACAATTCTTTTATACAAACCAATATGATATTTAGGTTGATGACATGTGCACGTGCACGCGCACACACAATGGAAAAAAGTTTGTACCCCCTTCCAAATAACTTGATAACTGTCATGGATTTCAAAAATCTATTAATACCAACAAATAGGAAGCAATGGGTTAGCTACCTGATGAAGACCTTCAAATGAGCTGATTCTGCAAATGAGGACAGTTACAAATTGTATCTATAATGGATAGGGGAAATTTCCAATTACAAACTTTTTCAATATCCAATTTTGAACATATTAAAAAAACTTCACCAAAATCAGATGAATACTTCTCTTAAAAATTTGAAACATTTACATCTATCATACATCAGTTCCTTGAAATGGCCAAGAATCTGTTTGCTCACAAACAGCAACTGATAAGGCAATAACAACTTTCATTCTTGCATAATAACAATAAAGGGTCTTCACGACTGCATCATTTCTGCTTGTACTGAGATTTCTACTGACACAAATTGTCGGTAGAAATCTAGATATAGACTGTGAAGAACTCCCTCTAACATCATGCTCAGCTATACTTGATTGCTAGTGGAAGACATTTTGAGACATCCTTGATTAGTTTTTGCTTGTTGATTAGGCTCTGTGTTTTCAATTTATTGATTTGGGATATTATGTTTTGGTGTTGGTTTATTACATGTTAGAAATAAGTGTCAGTCCTTTGCACGTAAAAATATTTTTGTTTCATTTTTAAATGAACCATTCATCCAATTCTGAAGATTTTTTTGTATGTTCAGAATTGAATGCTGAACAAATTTATAATTGGAAAATTTTTCCCTATCTATAACAGTTTATGAGATAGGATTTGCAACTGTCCTCATTTTGCATAATCAGTTCATTTGAAGGTCACCATCAGATAGCTCACTCATGACTTCCTATTTGTTGACATTAACAGATTTTTGAAATCTATGATAGTTATCAAGTTATTTGGAGGGGGTACAGACTTTTCTTCTACCCTGTATTATATGTAATACATAAAAAAAACCAATGGGATTAATATATTCTCATTTAATAAAACTGTACACAGTTGCTATCACCATGCTTGTTTTATAAAAAAGATTGTTCTGTGTATTTCTGATCTTATTTGTGAAATATATATAAATATTATTATTATTATATTAATTGTTTGAAAATTAATACATATTCCGTTCAATTGTTTAATTTTGCAGTTATTTTTCTTATAATGTGCTTCTTTAGCAACTTCGACAAGTTCTTTCATCATAGTTGGCCCAGTCATTCGTACCATATCATAAAAGACTCCATTTTCCTTCTTCAACAGATTATAAGGCTCATCGAATTCTTTAATTTTTCCTGAATCTAATACCTGAAGTATTTAATAACAATTATATAAGCATCTATATAGATATTGTCTTTGGCAAGACCAATAAACATAATTCGTATATTGTAAAACATCTGCAGCCTAAACGAATCATCAAAATTTCTAGGACTTCATAAGTTTATGTAATGTTTTTCTCTGGTACACCTATCAAACCTGATTATTTTCGTTTGATTCGTTTCTGCAGAAGTTTTTCACAATAGAACTGAATTATGAAAATTCTGTATAATTAATGAAGTAATTCTTACCATAACTCTGTCAGAATCAATAATTGTCTGTAGTCTGTGAGCGACTGTTATAACTGTACAGGAATAGAATTTCTCTCGGATTGTTTTTTGTATAAATGAATCGGTACTGAAATAAGATAAAAATTATAGTGATATTTCACATAAAATAATAAATAAAATATTCCTTTTATAATAAAATTACAACAATTTATAAATTATATTATATCAAAATTTATAGGAATTGGTGTTTTAAATATAAAATATTAATTAAAAGTGATAACAAAACTGATTGAATGGTTGCATGAATATTGCAAGTTGGCAATATTTCATGTTAGTAATTAAACCATTTAATAAATTTCTAATAAACCATTGTGTAAATTACTAATTCAAAAGTTTCTTTTATATATATGTAAAAGAAACGAGCCATCAAGAGGAAGAGATTCTGAGATGAAAACAGGAACGAGAATGCTCCAGATATTCGAAGATGGACGTGAATAACCACGTGTTTGTTCTTTTTTTTGTTTTTTCTATAAAATTTTGGAATCTTAACTTTTCTGCCTGGAACTTTACATATAGATACATATATTCAAACTTGAAACATGATTTAAATAAATTTTAAAATACTTAGCATAAGTATCAACTATTTTGCAGTATCGTAGTCCAAATTGTTTTCCTATTTATTCATTTCTGAATCACATTATCAATTTCATAATGAATCTGTGAGTATAAATTAATTTTTGACATAAAAATATACCGTATTTTTGAAGATTTGTGTATAAAATCCTTTATATATTTGATTCGTACTATTGTCAATGACAGAAAAAAAATAAATTACTAATACAAAAGTTGGATTGATTGTCACGTGGTAAAGCTGTAGCTTAACAACCTGGAGGACTAGGTTCAAATCCTGGTCCATACTTCCAGATTCCAGGAGAGGTTCGGGGCTGCCTAGTTGAACCGCATCCTTCAATTCTCATGATGAACCCAGCAAGACTGTTGGCCAATCTGTGATAGTCTCTATAAATGCCTCCATCAGATACAGAATATATCTCGTACGATATGGCGGCTTAACCAACCTAAACTAGTTCAAAAATTATTCGCAAGGAATTCTATGAAATTATTAAACTATTTCTCCTGAAATTATTCACAACTTGACTCCTTAAATATATTTAATTTATTAATATTAAAACAGTTACAAAACAGTTTCATCATTATTGAATCAGATTTCATTTTAATAGGTTAAATTAGATTAGTGTAGCTAAGCCGCCATATCGCACGTGGGATATACTTTATATGGCGAAGGCCACATGTAGAGCTATCATGTGCTGGAAAACACCCATGAGGACAACCGGAAAGTTGAAGGATGGTATTCAGCGGACCGTCCGGAATCCCTCCTGAAAACTCGAGATGTAGGATCCATGTTTGAACCCAGATCCTCCAGAATGATAAGCCACAGCTTTATCACGTGGTCATCTGGCCCTCCATTTTATTAGGAAGAGATATGATGGCCTGGGATAATGTTCTTTGAAAACAGCAAAATTTACTACATATCACTGGTGCAAAAGTAATCTCTAATATTTAGAATGAATGTATGTGCTTATACAGCAATTTTACGAAAATCATGCATCATTTAAACTAAAACTTTCTGCTGTTATCATCATCTTGATTTTCGTGAATATGAGTATATAGATGAAGAATTTCAATAAATAATTGTAATTTTATCCCATATTGCAGAATATGAATTTATAAGTAAATTACATTTCTATACATTCATAAGCAAGTTTATTTATTTATTATTTGCTTCGCGCTCAGTATTTAACAATATTTTTTATAAAATCAAGCATCATTTTGAATGCCAACTTACTTTTTATCGATATTAGCCGTGGCCTCATCTAATACAAGAATTTTGTTCTGACGTAGTATAGCTCTCGCCAAGCATATTAATTGTCGTTGACCAACGCTAAAGTTGCTTCCTCCTTCTGACAGTTCTGCGTCTAATCCTCCAGCTAATTCACGAACAGCATCTTTTAAGTGTACCTTTAATTTATATATTTAATTATCTTCAAATGCATACCTTACTTATATTTGATCAACAAAAATTAATCCACATGAACATTTTTCAAATTATTTAACCATAAAAAGTGTGAAACGTCTTACGTTTTCCAAAACTTTCCACAGAGTGTCTTCAAAATGTTCATTAAATGGATCGATATTCCTTCGAAGTGGACCAGTAAATAATATTGGATCCTAAAAGTATTAAGCAATATTATAATTATAGCGAAAAGTTTTGAATTCTGTTCAAGAATAATGGTACTTAAATCTGCATAAATGCATCCTATTGGATGAAAAAATTATATACTCATAAAGAAGGAATCCTGAATTAATTTTCAATTGATCATTGCAATAATATTTTCTAAGAATTCTCATTTATCTTAATAAAACAATAAATGGATAGCTATAAAATAAAGTATTCTGTCTTGACTGAGTGTTGCTTGTATAGAATATTCCTATTTAATAAAAATTCACTACAAGGAAGAAATTAATGATCTCAGTAACAAATGTAATGATTGGTTTAATTATTTTTATCTTCAAATATTTTTTATTGATTTCAAAGCTTTTTTTATATCGGTTAAAGATTTTCACAGTTTTAGTGAAGGCAGCCGTCTACTGGAGGAAAATATTCAAGAAATTTGACATAGACCCCTATTAAAAAAATTGAATCTATTACTGGCATCTGTGGATCTGCGATCATTTTTGTAAACTCTAGTTTTAGAATCCGAAATTGTCAAAAATATTTTTATCTGAACTGAAACTAAAATTATTTTCTTAATCTTTTCCTGCTATCATAAAGGTAAGTGATATGATAATTAAAATTCCTCTTACATGATGATCTTTCACCTTTAATAAATTTATTGATATGCACCTTTAGAGTTTAAAAATGGTGAAATACATTATCTCTGTTGAGACAAGCAAAGATTCAACTACATAAATATTTAGACTTAATCTTTTTTTGTGGAAATGAAAATTTCAAGGGAAGTTACAGCCAGATTGTCCAGATAGCACTCTTGCTGAGGCTTCCTTTCGTGGTTCACTGATATTAATTAGTTCCTAAAGAAAAGGAAGGGGCGGCAGTCGGTGCTACCCAACTTACTCCAGGAAAAGGATTAAGGGGAGGCAAGCGGATCATAACAATCTCGAGAATAGCAACAACTGTTCGACAAATCCGATAGAGAGCGGCTGGTCTGAACATTGACGCGAGAGTTAGTAACTGGTTATCGTAACGAAGTCTACTGCGAAATTCCTTGATTTCGACAGAAGGAAAATTCTTCACCATCGAAGAGTAGGAAGACATGTATATGTTAAGACTTTTCAAGGAATCGTGAAGACTTTTTAAGGAATCGAAGAATTAAGAGCAGATTATTTTGTGTATCAACAGTCATTCTAGTCGAAAAAGAAAATCAAGGTATCTATCTTCCCTTTAGCTAAACGCACAAAATTTTGCGGTCGATTTTTTATTATTAATATTTTGTGAGATGCTAAAACCATAACGAATAAACATTTCAAGTATTTTAATAAGAGTTTGCTATAATGAAACCTCTTTATATACGGGATTTGGTGTTTGAGCTTCCAAGAACTTTGACACAAAACTCTTCACTCTAGAGAAGGCCATGTGTAAAACTGGGTAAGGAATGTAATCCTCGATTTTATAGCAAAAAAATGCCTATTCATTTTTTTGCTATAGGATAAAGGCCGTGATACACTGATCGCGACGCTGACAAAAAATTCTCTTCATTTGCTTCGCGTTTCATTGCGTCACAGCTTTTCTTCATTTTTACATTGTAACCGAATTTTTTCTCATGTTTCGTGGATTTGCCGATAGAGATCGTTTGCGGAGTATAGTTTACGTGTGGTTGATTTGTTATTAGAAAGATGTGATCTTATATTTCGATATTCTTTTAATTTCATGTCATACAGATATAGTCGTTTTTGTACTTCTAAAACAAATTCTATATCTTAATCCCACACAGTTGAACGTCCTCCATTTTCCAAGTATATAGAATATCCGTTTCTGGTGGTTGATTGCTTCCTTCGCGTCTTACCACACCGTATTCTTCGCTTGTGCTGATTGGTCAAAGTTCAATTTTTTCAATCCCTTTCGTGCCACTACTCTCGTTAATTCAAGTAGTCGCACGGGAAAAGCTGGTCCAAGACGCATTGTTGCGCTTAACGAGCGAAGTTGCTTTCTTATGCTTCGCTTTGCGTCCCGTTCAGTGTGTCACGGTTTTAATTCCGTGGTAAATCATTTGCGAAGCATTGAATTTTTATCTCACATACACTCTGTTCACTCTCCTACGAAGAGTCTCGGAGATATCTTTGCCAGATTTAAAATGCTGCAAATAGAGAATCTATCTATCTATCTTCTGGAGGGAAAAGCCTGGATAAGAGAGAGAGAGAGAGAAATGAGGGAATCATTCAAATATTGTATAAAATGTGAAAACATGTTACAATTGTCTCGTATTTTATCTTCCTACCCATACGCAATTTATTGTTTTGATGGCAAAAATATATTCGTGATGTCCCCCTTATTGCACTCCATTTCATTATAACCTTAACGAAAGAAATATGATATAATTCATAATAATTACTTGTGGAATAATAGAGATCTTATTTCGAAGTTCATGAAGGCCAATGTCACGCGTGATTATCCCATCAATGGAAATATTTCCTGTTGGTTCGGTCAAACGAAACAGTGCTGCAATTATAGAACTTTTACCTGCGCCTGTTCGACCAACAATTCCAACCTGGAAATAATATGGAAATATTATTTTTCCATTACTGTATACATGAAACGCTTATTATCCAACCGAAAACATTCTTAGCTTGAGTTCATTACCTTTTCTCGAGCTTTGATGTGAAAGCATAAATTTTTCAGAACTGGAGGTTTATCCTTTGAATATTGTAAGGAAACATTACGAAATTCTACCGATCCTTTCTGTGGCCAATCTGGAGGAAGACTGTGTCCTGATGGTGATATAAATTTGTCTTCTGGTGACAGTTTTGTATAATCTAGTATCCTCTCCACGGAAGTTATCTAAAACGATTTCCAAAATATATCATAAAAATCCGAAATTAATAGAAAACGATAATTTTTATTAGAAAACCGATTAAAGAACCTGAGTTTCTAATTCTGCATCTTGTCTTATAATCCACTGTAAACTGTTAAATACTATTATGGCATATGTTATCATAAGTCCAACTTCTCCTCCTGTAAGAGCTAAAGTTTGCGAAATGTCAAATGTGAATTTATACCGAAAACAGACGGTAAACCAATTTACTTACATGAGGTATTCAGAAAAAAACTTCCTGCAATAACAGTTATAAGATCTAATATGCAGAGTAGATGAATGTTCATTCCAATCCACCGAGACAGAGCCAGAAAGAGCAGCCAACTAGATGTATGCTTATCTTGATATTTATCGAAGTCTACTTCGAAGTTTCTTTCAACTTTAAATGCCCTTATTGTTGCTAATCCATAGAGTGACGTGCTGAGATGAGTAAAAACGGGACTTCTTGCTGTTAAGTATTAAAAATCAACTATTTGGTGGGAAATATCATATAATAATATTCTTAAGTTTAAGAATAAATTTAAATTACTCTTCCCTCCAACTAAACAGCAATGTCACATGCTCTTTTTAAGTCTAGTGTTTAGTCATGTATTTAATTCAATGTGAGTAAGATATCTATTACTACACTAAGGTATGGAATCTGAAAATATGTAAGGATTTTAATAAGTTATAAAGCATATGAATAGAATCAATGCATCCCTAAAAATAAACGGGAAAATTGCATTTAAAATGTTTGACAAAATGTCATAGTATGTATAATATTTTGTCAATGAATTTTTTCCTTTTGTTTTCTTCTAAATTGTGGTGCATGTGATATATATTTTTCTTACTGTTTAACTACAATTAAATTATTGATAAAATATAACTTAAAGTAAAATTTCTTTGCTCTATACTTAGAAATAAATAATATCTTCTGTATGTAGATATGACAAACTAAATAATAGAAGCGGATCTTCATTAAATTATATTGTGGAATAAATACACCAATAAATTCTTAATGATTCATAATAATGGATTCTATGCAAAGTATATACTGTCTATCAAAGCGTCAATTTTTACATGTGCGACAATATTATCAGCTTAAGCAATAAAGAATTTATTATAAATATTGCAACAACTGGTAGATTGATGTGTGGTAAGAGTCATGGCTGACATGAATAGGATCAAGCGAGGATGTTGAAATATGCTGGGAAGTCTATTGTGGAGTGGTTCACAATAGACCATTGATGGGCGCGGTGTTTGGGCTGGGTAGGCTCCTCCCTTTTCTACTACTACTATTGTGGAGTGAATGTGTACCTATGTAAAGTGCGTTGGATGAAAACTATTTCAACTGATTAGATTAAATCTGTGATTGCCTCTAAGGAGAAAACTGATAGAGTTGAATGTAAGATGTATAGAGATATAATTTACCGAGTATAGTTAGAAAGATATTTGGTAAAACTGTTATTGAAAGAGTATAGGATGTACAGTGAGGTATCAGAGTGGAAGAGGATGTATGAACCAGATTTTCTCAATGCGTATGACCATGGAGAAATAGCATCGAGGGAAGAAAGTATTTTATTCTTTTGTCGATCTTGGTAAGACATGATCGAATGAGTAGGAATAATCTATAAAATATGAAAGCAGAATGACATGAAAAGAAGGGAAATAAATGCGTGTAAGTCAATTTTGAGATAGTTTTGCCATGTAGAACGAATAAGTGAAGAGCAATTAACACAGCAAGTATATACTAGATATATAGAAGATAAATATGGGAGAGGTAGGCTGAAGAAAGAGTGGTAATAACAAGTGGATAGGTATTTGAGGTTATATGGTTTCAGAACCTGTAAAAAAGACGCATGTGTATGAAGAAAAGAATGACTGTAGAGGAAGCTAGTATAGTGTGTAGAAATAGGAATGTATAGCGCCATTAAATGGCAGTATATGAGTTTTTTCTTTTAGTACTGCTCACTCTGTTACAAGGATATAGGCGTAATGTTATTGTTGTTATTATGTTATCTCAAAATTATTTCTTTGCGGAATGCAACATCTTACTTCAGCCAGAAACTTATTGTATATGAATAAACATAATTTAAAAAGAAACTTTGGTTTGATTTTTAAATATAATAATTAATATTATGGTTGTAATACTTACTTATTCCTTCCAAATGTTTCACATTTTTCGCAACTTTGATATAGAACCTCATTAGAAAGTACAGTAGAATTAATAAGAGTATTGTTGGTATCAGCATATACGGATTTATGATAGCTTCTATTATAAACATTCCAATGATATTAAGAGATCTCTGCAATAAAATATTAATTCAGTGATATACAAGGTTTATGAAAAATATTCTATCATAAAAAGATGAAAACTTACACTTAAACTCTCAAAACCTACAGAAGGCAATTGATCGTCGACGATTCCCATATCTCTAGAAAATCGATTCAATACTTTGCCTAAATAATTAAATCAAATAAATCATAAATATTTACAAAATAAAAAATATTAATATTTCTTACATTATTACATAGATGTTTGAAGTTAGTATATAGTAAAACAGAATTTTGGTAAGTAACTGCTTAAAATCAAGATAAATTAGCAAACATATATTACAACTTACCGATAGGATTACTATCTAGAAAAGATATCGGTGCACGGATGATAGAATGAAGCATGTTATTATGAAGATTGATTGAAGCATTCATGGACATTACGAAGAAACCTATTGCACAAATGAAAAACAATACACATGTCCCACTTACAAGTCCGGAATAGACGTGCATGTTAAATTGACGAAGGAATATAATACAATTTGTGTCATTAATTGTGTTATTTTTCACTATGACTTTTTTATTCATTCTTTCCACGTAACTGAAATTTCTTTCTTGTTTAGTCCTTAAAAAAAGGAGAAGACAACAAATCATGTATTACATTAAAAAATAAATGTGTGTCTATAAACATTTTATTCATGAATAACCTATTTTTGTCATTTAAACCAAAGTAACAAATAATGTTCCTCGAACTGTGATATCGTACATTCCATCACTATGGTCGGCTGGATGGACGCGTGGTAAAGTTCTATCTTACCACCCTGGAGATCGGGATTCAAATCCCAGGCGCACACTTCCAATTTTTCAGTAGGAGTCCTGGCCCGGCCCGTTGAATTTTCGTACATTCCATCACTATGGTCGGCTGGATGGACGCGTGGTAAAGTTCTATCTTACCACCCTGGAGATCGGGATTCAAATCCCAGGCGCACACTTCCAATTTTTCAGGAGGAGTCCTGGCCCGGCCCGTTGAACCCCATCCTTCAACCTTCCGGTTGACCCCATCATGGGTGTTGACAAGCCTGTGATGGCTCTACAAGTAACCGCTGCTAGATAAAGTATACCCCTTGTGCAATATGGCGGCTTAACTACACTAAATCCAACACATTGTTTTATTTATAAATTTAAAAAATTTTTAAATATTTTAAAATATTGTACTAACAAAAGATCAACAACAACGTATGTGAGAAATTACATAAATATTTAAAGTGCCACCATTATCATTCAAAGTGCCGGAGTTTCCATCAAAAACATCCCGTAAGATCTAAATTTTTTTATCTAAAATTATAAAATAAAAACTTCTAATTGGTCAATCAATAGCAACTGAGTACAGTTGATTTTGTACTTCTGAATTAAGAATAAGGGCAGAACCTCAGTTACGAGCAAACCTCATGGACGAATTATATTCATAACTCGAGGAAAATCTGCAATTGGCTTTGTGGTTATTTGTAATATCTCTCGATGCATAACTTCACATCTGAAAATTATATACTATCAATTTTTCAACTACTAATATTAGTAAACTTTAGCAAAGTTCAAAAATATTAATGAATATTATAAAATATCTACAAATATTAGTTAATATTTAAATTCCAAAATATTAGGAAGGAACAAAGCATCTTGCAATTAAATAAAACAAACTATAATGTTTCTTTTCATATATGTATAGAAAATATTTTTACATATTAACCAGTTGTCGTTGCGAAAGTAATCTAGTCCAAAATGAAGCAGGAAATTTAAAATTTTCAGGTTTTTTTGGACCTTTAAAATTTTTATTTTTTAGTTCGTTTTTTCTTGCTCAAGAAATATACACATTAATTATGAATATTCTCAATGATACAATTACAGGATTGTGAAATTCAAAATAAATGGAGATCGTTCAGAGACAGAAAATTTTATTGGCTAATTCAGAAAATGCTACGAGAAGTCTTCGCTGGAGAAGCTAAGGAATGACGTCACATGGCGAAACAATGCAAGTTGTTGAACGGCTGCAGAACTTTCAGCCATTCAACAACTAGCGATGTCTCGCCATGTGACGCTATTCCTTAGCTTCTTTAGTGAAGATTTCTTGGATTTGGTTAGGATAGGTTGGTTAAGCCGCCATATCACACGAGGGATATACTATATCTGGCGGCGGCAACCTACAGAACCCATCACAGGCTGGCCAACACCCCTGATGGGGTCAACAGGATGGTTGAAAGATGGGGTTCAACGGGCGCCCGGACTCTTCCTGAAAAACTGGAGTGTGGGACCTGGATTTGAACCCGGATCCTCTAGTAAAGCAGTGGCGGCTCGCCCATAAGGGCTGCAGGGCTGCAGCCCTGCCACCAAAATGAAAACATTTTAAAATTATTATAGCTATTACATTACAATTATTTTACAAAAACATATTTTTTCCGTTCGTAGTATATTTATTTTTGAATTGTAAGTACTAAGTACCTCGATAGCCGCTCTGTATGTGTGTATTATATGAGTCAGTGCGATTGCGTACTCATCAGGGCTGCAGTCAGTGCAGACCGAGTCACACCGCATAGCCAGTGTATTGAGCAGGTGGGGGTAACCCGTGATATACGTTTTTGTAGATCGGAAGAGCCAAGTGGGGTAACCCGTGATATACGTTTTTGTGATATGTATATCGTGGGCTTGAATCAGTGCAGACCGAGTCACACCGCATAGTCAATGTACTGAACAGGTGGTTAACCCGTGATATACGTTTTTGTGATATGTATAACGTGGGCTGCAAACGTGATATACATTTTTTGATATGTATATCGTGGGCTGCAAACATTGCAGTCCGCATTACGTATTTTATTATAATTTTTTTCAGCCCTCCCACAAAAATCATCCACGAGCCGCCACTGGTGGTAAGCCACAGCTTTACCACGCAGCCATCCAGCCGACGAGACTTCTTGAAGCATTTTCTGAATTCTTTTTTAATCTCTGAAAAATATTTTTTGAACATGAATATTGTAATCATTTGTAACATATAATTTGTAAAATTAACCATCAATTGTAGTTTTACACATATAATTTTATATTTTCTTCAGTTTAGATTTGAATTGTTTTGTTTTAACAATAGTTAGTAATAAATATTTAAATTAATATAACAAGGAAATTCAAAATTATTTTTTCTTGTGTAGATTAGTACTATTTGATATTCTATCCTAGGGCAATAAGCGGTAGAATTAGTACTACTCCATGGTTATTGCCATACACGGGGAACCCATTCCCATGATGGGGAAAGATCTCTGGAGGAGGAGGAGTTTAACAGATGTGTTCCGGACCCTGCTGAAAAAATTTGATAATGTGAGATTCGAGAATTAAACCCAGATTATAGTATTTACACATCGGATCCTCTAGTATGGAAGCATAACATGTTTCAATCATATCCATCCAGTCGACAATACAAAATTATTAGCGATAAAGATATGAATAATAAATTCTATGTTTTCATTAACTGTGAACAGACTACTAGAAATAAAAATAAATTAAAATCCTATCGCAGAAAGAAAATACTACGTTACTTCAAAATATATGGTGGTTCAATAAGTAAGGCAACAAGACCTTACATGAATTAGATATTCCCTATATCATTATAATTTCCCGCCATACTGGAGCACGTTGACTACTGTTTGCTGCATGGTGGTTAGATGGCTTCTTGTCAGTAATGCTCAATATTTTTAACATTAGTTTTAAGATGGCGGCACTTAAAGAAACATGGTCAAACGTTAAAGTGCATAGTTTGATCAGATTTTTCCATTTAAAAGGCACATCATCACCAACTGAAATTCATTACAAACTTGTTAAGATATACGGCGCTTACGTTATGTCACAGAAACAAATTGGGTTTAATGCATTGAATCCATACTACACAATTTATTACTACCCGGTATGGACCATCCTCTCCAACCTGGTACCCAGTGATTTTCATCTTTTCAGACCATTGAAGAGACACCTGGCTGGCAGTTGATTCACAATTAAAGAAGTTCATCAAACTGACATGTCCTGGCTTCAGACGCTTAATACTGATTTCAATGTTGGCATTGAAGCCTTGTTGTAAAGCTGGAACAATAGTTTTAGAAAAGTATGGAGAATATGTGGAAAAATAATTCTGTATAAAGATTATAGCATTGATTTATATGTACAAGTTTAATAAATTTACAAAATGAGAGATTCTATTACCTTACTTATTGAACTATCTTCGTATAATTTGCATCTGCCATATTTTTATCGTATTAATTTTTTCATCTTATGAATTGGAGAATATCCATGACATTCCTATTTTCCTCTTTGTTTAAAATTCAGAATTCAGAATAAATTGTATTAAATTTATTATTTTCTTTCTGCATAAACTTAAATGTTAATAATTACCTAGTTTAATTCTGTTGTTTCACAGTTTATGAAATAGTATTAAATTTCACAAATATTAGATATTATTATCAAATTTCTGCAACTTAAAATGTTTAAATTTAATTTGGAATTCAGAACATAAAGTGAATACCATTGGACGAGCCAGTAGTCGCTACCATTTACCAGAGCTTGAGATAAAATGAATAGAGAGAGAAGAATAATTTGAAAGATTATTCCAGATGCAGCATTGGCATATTCTCTGTAGACAGTTAATCCAAGTTTTTTAGAAACTTGTTGATTTTCTTTCTTGAAATTTTTACTACTTTTTTCTACCTACGGAATTGAAATGAAATTCTATTAATCTGTTACGAAATTATATAAAATATTAAAAATTTTGTGAATACTAAATAAATCACTAAATTTTCACTCATTGAAAATTTTTTCCACTGTTATGTATAAAGAACTTTATCAATTTCTGTAAACAATAAACTCTAAACAATTGAAATGTTACAAACATTCTTGAAAAACCACTGTCTAGAATTTTAACTTTACTATGTAAAAATTGTTTCCAAGGAATTTCCTCCATTATATATCATTTTTATATATAATTTGCTTATGGTAATTATTAGATTAAGTGAGCTAAGCCGCTATATCACACGAGGGATATTAAGTATCTTGTAATCAATTATAGAACGCATCACAGGGTGGCCAACATCTATGATGGGGTCAACCGGATGGTTGAAGTATGGTATTAACCGGGCCGGACTCGGATCCCTTCTGAAAAACTTGGACCCGAATTTGAACCCGGTCCTCCAAAGTGGTAAGCCAAGTTTTAGCATGAAGTCATCTGGCCGACACAACTGGTAATGTATGTCATAAATATTTCTGCACTTTTTCAATTTAGAAATGGAATGAGAATTTAGTTTCAATATTATAGCAGGCCAATATTTCGATTAAATATTAAATTGTACGTTTATCATTGAAATCCATTAAGCCAAAACTTTCTAAAGATTCTCCTTGGCGACATCTATCAAGCAAAAACAATAATATAATACGGTATTTTCATACACAGAGTGAAGTAAAATACTTACTTTTGCTTCACCCTATATTTTAGATAAAGAACGAATTTTTCTGTTCTAAAAGATTTTTATTTATACACAAATTTTAATAAAAATGTTTTTTTTCCAAGTTTTATTTATCAACTTCATTTTGTTCAATTTTCAGATCAGTAATTTTGCGATTCTCCTACCTTCTGATAAGCTGTACCAAGGACTTTTTGGAAACTAGATGGACTGCTCAATTTTAGAAAACGAAACTGACCGAAATGTTGTAATTTCGGCCAACAATATGGCGGACGCGAACGTAAATTCGAAGATATAGCAAATCGACTTTGCTTTGGTGGCCAAATGTTTCCCATTTATGTTAATAAGTGTGTTGACCAGATCCTAACAAATTCAATTTGCTATATCATGGAATCCGCCATGTCGTGGGCCGAAATTACAACTTTTCGGCCAACTTCCTTTTCTAACATTCAGCAGTTCATCCAGTTTGTATAAAAATTCCTTGCACGATATTCGTACGGCAAGAACTGCACTAAGCGATCAAAGATGCAAAATTAAAATCGAAATCATATCATCACATAAATATTATAATCATTCGAATTTCATATATTTGGATTATAAAAATGATATAAAAATTGAATAATGGAAAGTGCCATTTCTTGACTATACCATTCTCACTCTAGTCTACATTGATTGTAGAGCGCTATCATTTATTTCAATCTGAAAACAGATATAATAATTTGGGACTGCTTACATGTGCGTGTCATTAAAAATGAGTTAAAGAAAGTTATATTCGCAAAAGTGGATTCGTATAAAAATACCCAGTTTGTATAAAAGTTCCTTGCACGATATTCATACGGCAAGAACTGCACTAAGCGATCAAAGATGCAAAATTAAAATCGAGAAATCATATCATCACATAAATATTATAATCATTCGAATTTCATATATTTGGATTATAAAAATGATATAAAAATTGAATAATGGAAAGTGCCATTTCTTGACTATACCATTCTCACTCTAGTCTACATTGATTGTAGAGCGCTATCATTTATTTCAATCTGAAAACAGATATAATAATTTGGGACTGCTTACATGTGCGTGTCATTAAAAATGAGTTAAAGAAAGTTATATTCGCAAAAGTGGATTCGTATAAAAATTGTTTACACTCGTAAGACTTTAAAGATAACATTTAACCGCTAAAATGTTCTCCAAGGAAACCCTTTCCTAATCCTTTTTATTCATTAATTTTAGATATTTGCGTATAAAATTAATGAATATAATGTAAAGTATATTTATGCAATATTACTACTATAAAGATTATTTAAATTATGTTGTACTTCTATCCACATCATACATTACAATAAAAATATGCATACATTCTTCTAAATATTTAACAGAATTTTAATGTAATGCTTCCAATTATATTAATTGCAATTGCAATATTTTTATAGTAATTTCATTTTTTAGATGTACACATACTATAGGGGCATTATGTATTTTCATGTTGTCCTAATTTTTTTAGAAAATGGATTTTTTGTGAAACGTAATTTGCTGTAAACAGCTATAATATATAAAAAAAATCTATGAAAATATTTTATTATTAATGAATAAACCCATTGCAGCTACGCCAGCAATAAAGAACATATTGTGATCAGTGAATGATATTAAAATTTAATCTAATTATTAGGTAAAATTTATTTATTATTAACGACGTTTTGTCTTGTTAATTAAGAAAATATTTTTAAAAATTAATTGTAGAATTTTCGGGATAATTATTATGCATAATTATCATCTGAGAGATAAGTTAATGACGTAATTTAATCAACAAAAATGCAACATTCCAGGCTGACACATCGCGCCATCTATCGAATAAATTATAAACTTTTGCTGATATTTGTAATTTTTAATAATTTCTTAGAACAAGTATTTAAAAATATATATATTTAATTGTCACAAACTATAAGTGCAAATCATAAATATTCAAATCAAAAAGAATTATTTTACTTCATTACTTTGTCTTTGAGATATTTCAATCTAAAGTTGTACGTGAAAGTAATGAGGATAAACAAATTATTATATAGATATTCAAAGAAATTATTAAATATATATTGAAAAATGATATATTGTTTATTTTTATTATTTCTATATTTTGTTTTGATGTAAAAATTAAATGTAATTTAAAATCTACTACGTTACAAAGATCGCTTTTCTGTTAGATAACAGAGAGAATCTACTATCTTTGTAGTGTAGTATATTTAAATAAATATTAAGTAATTAATTAAGTAAATTAATTAGTAGACAGTAATATAATAGAGAAGCGAAGATAATCTGACATTATTAAAATAAGAAAATTAATGACTATTTTAAAAAAAGAAACTGGTATTCTATCAAATACATAATACTTTCATAAAGATACTTTGAATAAATTATTTTAATTATAACTAAACATAAAAATTTAAGTAATTTTACCTGATGACTAGAAATACGACTTTTTTTCGATTTTTCAAAACAGTTTTGCGACAAATCATTATTGATATAATTATTTATTTTCTTGTCAACAGAAAGTATGTTTTTTGAATTTAATTCATTTTTTATATATTTCGTTTCCTCCTCTTCTTCATTGATTCCTAAATTCATGCCCATTTTCACCAATTCCTTATAACTTCCTACGGCTTCGCATTTTCCCTGAAGAATAAATAAATATATATTTTAAACAATTTCCATTATTACAAGAGATTAATAAACTATTTAAACTAGAACTTCCGGTATACTTTTATTCGGAATATACGTGTAGGCATCGTTGTATTCTCTATAATATGCTAAACAAACATGAGTATATTTTTTTCGCGATTTCTTACGTAAGTTATATGATTGAATAGAGAGCTTCCCAACATACTTAAACCTTATATATCTGGCAACATTAACTATTTTGAATTTTATCTATCTACGGGAAATTATCTATGTAAATTATAATATAATTATTATAATATTATGTATAATATTATTACATAAAAGACTGTAGTTCTAAAGAATTTTAATTCAACTAAATAAAATGGTTCTACAGAACTTTAATACGTTACTGTACTCTTGGAAAAAGTTAAAAGATTTTATATAATGTCAATAAGCAAAAACAGCCAAAAAATGGCAAAATATTAAAAAATTTCTTACGCCGACCATGTCTAGAAAAGCCCAAAACCCTCATTTGGTGTCAAAAAAGCCAATCTGCCAATGTTTTGTCATGCTTGCAACTAAACATGGCAACATGACCAAACGTTTGAATATGGAGTACAGGTTGCAAACATGACCAAACATTTGAATATATTGAGTATAGGCGCGTCAAAACAAAAAAGGCGAAAACAATGGCGCGCAAACATGGTAAATTTAAAAATGCGTTCCGATATTCATGCCAAAAAACTGATGGAACCAGTATATTGATTGCCGATTTTTGAATATCAACCTGCACTTTAAGTAAAAAAATTAAATTGAATATTAAAAACATCAAATATAAATAAAAAATTTAATAAAAAGCTTTTAGCTTTTATATATATGTTTGAATAAAAATATTTCAAGCTCATATATTGGTAATTTCAAAAAATTAAATTTAGAATCATTTAGAAATATTAATTTTTGAGTTTAAAATTTAACTTTTGCTAATCAAAGTATAAATCATCAATAACGATTTATTGTTGTTTATAAAATATTTATTTGATGGAGAACTCAACTTCATTTTAGAATATAGCAAACTGTGTAATATTGTTTTTTATAAATCAATCAATCAATGATTACAAAACTGAAGTTCGCAATCCATAACGTTATTTTCGTTACAATAGTGTCATAATTATCATTTAACTGCTACTGCGTAAGATTGCCTGATTGCATCGTATATTAAACTATTCAGGTGATTTTTTAATACTTTTAATAAAATATTTTTACGTGTCAAATAATGATAGAATAAATTGGGAATTCGCAGCTCTTCCTTTTATTAAAACAAATTGTTTTATAGTTTCTTAAATAGAATCTTTCGCAATTTATTTTGATCCTATAGATATCTAACTCACTGATAGAGAGCAATGATATCATCACCGTGTTTAGTATATATTTTGTGTTATAATACAATTAACTAGATCAATTAATTAATATCGTATTGTATTCATGTTTTCTAAATAAATATGGATGGGAATTTAAGATGAGAAATTTTGGAAGCTTTCTAATCTTGAAACACTCTGTTAACATGTTAAATATAATAACTAGGTGTTTTGCATAATATATTAGATGCTAGTATGTCATAATAAAGTAATTTATTTTATTACGACATACTAGCATCTAATATATTATGATGTAGAGAATTAATGATTAATTAGATCCTATGCTATGTTAATATTTTTAATTAACTAATAATATTTATTATTACGAAAATTATAATAATGATTTGACTTACTTTCAGATTTATATATGATTTTGTTATAATGAAAAATTATGAAGATTTGATAAGGTTATCAGTATAATTTTGAGTACGATTTTACTTTGACTGCTTCGCCTTTTCGCGTCTGACTTTAGTGCGACTCGTATATTACTGATAAATAACGTTATAGCGCTCCTCCTGTCACTTTTTCGTGCCTAATAAAGATGTTAATATGTATGCGAATAATCTATTTCATTATATTATCATCTTATATGGTACTATGATCATATATTATTATTTGTGTGCGCGGCGCCGCGAAAACGAGAGGCAGTCGAAGTAGAATTCTATGTAATTATGAATTATTTTATAATCATTTTTTTGATAAAAAGATATTATATTAAAATTCTAACCTCCTTCAACATAATAATTTTTGTGGCAGATTTCAAGAATTGTATTTGATGTGTGGCCAAAATTCGAATTTTTCCTTTTAAATGTTCCATTATGCACCTGTTAAAAAAATTAATATTTTATATAAAATTTATATAACCACAACGAAAACTGTATACTGACAAGATACACTACTTTTCAAATATATGCTTTGCCACATGAGTATCGACGGCACTTAGAGGGTCATCAAAAATAAATATATCAGCATCGAGATATAGTGCCCTGAATATATATTTTTTAGTTTAAATATGCAAATTTATGATGAAATCATTTATTTCTTTCTTTACCTGGCTAGATTAATCCTAGCTTTCTGTCCTCCACTCATAGCTA
Organism: Olivierus martensii; assembly: GCA_000484575.1. NCBI lineage: Eukaryota > Metazoa > Arthropoda > Arachnida > Scorpiones > Buthidae > Olivierus > Olivierus martensii. The sequence goes on from AYEL01086258.1 coordinate 50,787, forward strand.
TTCCTCTCTCGCCAACCACGGTAAGATCTCCATCAGCAAAATGGTTGATATCCTTCAAATGACATTAAACGAATGGCATTAAAGAAATTTAGTTATGGAATTATTATCATGAACATCTATATCTAATTATTTGCATAACCAGATGTAAATGCTCTGTAACCTTCGAAACTTTTCCGATGTAAGTAACTTTTATTTATCTTATGTATAATCGCTCAAAATTAGAATTTATTCCATTAATCTAAAACGAAACCTGTAATAAGAAAGTCCTATTCAAATGTTAAATGAGATGTCAGGATACGTTCAGATATAATAAAAGGGATAAGAAATATGATAAATATGATGCATATTGTAATATGATTCAGATGATAGTTTAAATGTAATATCAAAAATTCTGATTTTCGAATATAGGAAGAAAATATAAATAGAAAACATTCTCCTAACAGTAAATATATAGGCCTATTCAATAACCATAAATGGATATGTAAAATATTTGATTTAAAATATATGTAGGTGGTTCAATAAATAAGATAACAAAATCTAACACGAGTGTAATATTCCCTATATCCTTATAATTTCCCGTCAGGCCAAAGGAAGAGGAAAACACAGAGATGGAAAACAGGGCTGTACTCGTAGGTTTAGCCCTAGAAAATGGAAAGAAAGTGAGAAGATGAAAGGAGAGTAAGAGGAAAGGAAAAGGATCCTATCAGAAAGAATGTGAGAGGTCACTAAGGAAAGTAGAGATAGTATTCGACATTTATTAAAATTAATTTAAGCAGTTTGCAAATTACATAATTACAAAATATCATTAACGGAATTTTTAACATAAAATAAATGATTATAATTAATAAAATAAATAAGAATTTAATAAATAAAATAAAATAAACAATGATTGATTAAATAACAAATGATTAAGATAATAATTGATTATATAATTATAAATTTAAGGAAATAAATAAAAATTGTTTAAATAAAGTAAAATAATCAAACAATAACAAATGATTAAAATAACAATTGATTAAATAGATTAATGGAAATTTAAACAATAAACGATAATTAAAATTAAGAAATTAGGATAACAATAAACAAAATATGAACAGAAATAACAATATTTTTATTTTTTTGTTAAACACAAAAAAAAAAAAAAAATTTAAAATTACCTCCATTGTCGTACTAGTTGAATTTGATAAATTAGAGAGCTCTTAGAATACCATAAAGTTCTGCTTGTAAAATTGTACAATATGAACTAACTTGTAAGTTTAAACTATCCTTGATATAAAATACTGTCGTTTACATTGTAAAGAATAATGCTTGTTCCAACCTTGTCGTTGCATTTTGAACCATCAGTATAGATTTTTAGGCTATTATATTGATTAATAGAATCATTATTATTATAACTAATTTTATCATGCTATTATTTGAAGGATGTATTGGATGTTGTTCAGTTAATTTGATGTCTATTTTATTTTTGATTAAAATATCAGCGAGTTCTTCACATTTAAATTCAGCTCATACATATGAACATGGAACCGTCAGGCCGGAGCAGGTTGACCAATGCTTTGCTGCATGAGCAGTAGATGGCACCTTATGCCAGTCATATTCTCCCAATATCAGTTAAAGATGGCGGCGCTTATGGAAATATGATCAAACGTTTAATTGCATATTGTGATTAGATTTCTGCGTCTAAATGTTATAAGATTTAAAGGATATTATGAACTTGTGTTGCTACGAGCAGGCATCGTGTTGCTGTAAGAAAACGCCAAGCCACATACAGCCAGCAACACAAGCGACTTCTTATGGCATTACTGGTGAGAAGTACTGGATTATCCTCCCTACACCCTGACTTATCACCCAACGATTTTCATCTGTCCCAACTATTGAAGAAGAAATAGGTGACAGGTGATTCACAACCGAGGTAAAAGTTCAGCAAACTGTCATGCCGTGGCTTCACTGCTTGATCCTGATTTCTTTAATGCTGGCAGAGATGCCTTGGTGTAACACTAGAACAAATGCTTGGACATATATGGAGAATATGCGGATAATCTATACAAAGGACATACTATTATTTGTATGTACAAGTTGAATAAATTTACGCAATGAGAAGTCTTGTTATTTTATTTATTTAACTACCTTCAAAACAAAACTTCATTAAGACAAACATTCTAATCTTTTGCTAAATTAATAAAATAATCAACTACAGCAAGATTTTGCAATATTATTCAGTTAATATCATATCCATTGACATATAATAATTATTGATTAAATAGCCATAACTATAAATAATTATTTTATTAAATTTTTTATATTTTTGAGTTCAGCCAATCGTTTAGACAATAATTTAATTTTTTGGAGGAATTGTATCCATAATTACTGAAGCGTAACAATTTTATGAAACTATTATCTTTATTCTTGCTAACAAAAATTCATGCATGTAAGGGTAATTTTACTTTTTACTTAATTAAGAATGATTTTATTAAATTTAATTGAATAGTTTGGCCAATCGATTAAAAATTTAATTGCGAGATATCGATTTATCAAATTCGATAATTGATATAAAACAATTAATATCGCATATAGTGAACATTGCAAAAATAAAAAAATTGTCCATTTACAGCGTAAGAACGCTATAAACGAGCAAATATTTTTATTTTTGTAATGTTCTCTATATTATCCTTAATTGTCAATCAATTGTTATTATATTTAGACAATTTATAAGATATAAAACGTAATTAAGTTATAAAACCAAATTATTTCATTTATAAGATATTTTGTATATAATTTTTATTAATTGATAGTTAACTATTTGTTATATATAATTTAAGAAGAAAACTATTTTATACATAGTTCCACTAATTAATGTAAACTTTCCATGTTAATATAATGCAGATATCATATATTTTTTGAAACAAATATTAAATAATATATAACTTATATATATTTTATAAATATCTGTTTCGAAATACATAATAAATATATATTTTAATTTTCATTGTTTATTTAATATTAAAAATAAATATCCTGCTGATATCTTTTATAAAAATTTCAGTTTATAATCATTCCCATATATCAGCATGACTTTTACATTTTATTTCATATGTTATCAAATGATTATATATTTTTTTATGTTTTTGTATATCTATATAATTAAACTGAAATTAAATATGAGATTTTTTTATTCGTGAAAATTAAAAGTAAAAAATGATACAAAACCAAAATCTATTTTCTGAGTGAATTTCATGTATGAATTGAAATATATATCAATAAACTATTATATTAATTAGATTAATTCGATTGCTTATATTAAAATTTCTTTAAATTAAAGTAAAATTATATTCTTACTTTTTCGAGGGCAGATACGCGTAATACTTCCTTATATTTATTTTCGCAATAATCATCACCAAATAAAATATTTTCTCTGATACTTCCACTGAATATCCAAGCTTCCTGAGAGGCATATGCTATCTTTCCTTTTATGTTTACTTTTCCGGAAGTAATTGGAATTTCTCCTAATATTGACATTAACAATGACGTCTATTGAAAAATAGAAATTAATTTATATTTAATAATAAAGAATATATGCTAACAATAACTTTAAATGTGTTTTACTTCGTCCTTCCTATCTGAAACACTAGTCATTGGTTATTTTAAGAGCTCACTATGAAATGCAAACTGTGTTGAAAATCCTTTAACTTTTCATAGAATCTAAAATGTACTCAAAATTCTTCAAGTGAAATGTTACTATTCCTATATTCAGCTGAATAACATTTTGGAAGTCAAAACCTATTTGATTAATTATCGATAATTTCGGAAATTTTTAGTATGTATTTAAATATTGTTTATTATTAAATACTGCATTATATACTCTAAACTTAATTTGAAAAGTTTCCATTTAGAAAATGCATGATATGCATATAAGGGTTTTGCAGTTGAGCCATTAAAATGGATGGATCGTCTTTATGGATATTTTTTCATAATTTTGTTAGTGACTGATAGAAATTTGGTACATTATTATTTCCATTTATAAAATTAATTTCTTTATAAATTGCATATCATATTAAGATAGTTTCATTATATATATTGCCTTCTAGATAGATTATTCATACAGCCTACAATGTTTTCTATTAAAAACACAATACTGTACTATGGCATAGATAAATTTGACTCACGTAAAATTACGTAAGCGGAATTTAAAAAAATTACATAAAATTTTAACTTATGTAAGACTTGCGTTCTTCAAAAAGTTACATATGTTGGGATATTTATGTATTTTCAATAACTTGAATATTGCTAAATTATAAAAATGAGATTTGAATTAGAAACAGAAATATACCTTTCCTGATCCGACAGAACCAACAACTGCTAACAGGTCTCCAGGCTGCACATTCAGGGATATATCTTGTAAAGTTGGTTTTGTATCCTTTTTAAAGAAAATTGTACTTATAAAATATTTAAAAGTTATATATTCGTTCGGCATAAAGTATTTCGTAAATTATTAATACTGTAAAAGTCCGAAAATCCGGCCTGCACTGGAATTAGTTTTTAAAATTCAAACTAAAGAAAGAATAAGGAAGTGAATTTTTAGTTTATTCATTCTTTTCTGCAACTTCTGTTGCGACTGCTAAATTACATGTGGATGTGCAGGAGTTCTTACCAACAAATGTCCGGAAATTTTAATCGGCTGGATGGCCGCGTAGTAAAGCTCTGGCTTATCACCCTGGAGGATCCGGGTTCAAATCCGGATCCTATACCTCCAGTTTTTCAGAAGGTGTCCGGGCCCGGTCTGTTGAACCCTATCCTTCAACCATCTGGTTGACCCCATGATGGCTGTTGGCCAACTGTATGATGGGCTCTACAAGTGGCTGCCGCAAGATACAGTATGTCCTTTGTACGATATGGCGGCTTAATCTACTAATCTAATCCAACCGGAAATTTTAAAAACCTTCAGTTTTCGAAAATTGCGGATTCTTGGATAAATCCGGATTTCTGCACTTTTACTGCATCTCCAAAAAGGTAATTAATAAAAGGTTAAATAGATAGCATAATTATTTTGAATAATTATCGTTAGAAGCGAATTATTCCTTATCGATTCATTCAATACGGCTAATATTATGCAATAAATAGAATCGGTCTAAGATATTCTAACGTACCGAATACGGAATAAAAAATTTATAGAAGTTTTACTAGCATAGATGTGAATTATGCATACTGGATTGACTGTGCTAGTGGCCAATAATCAGCAAAAACAAAGTCACTAAAGTGAAAGGGTGACGTTGTATAATACTCGATACTTGGATACTACACCCTTTTTATTAATTATTAAGACCTGGACATTACACTGATAAGCATAAATGGGATACGTGTAGCTACCAAAAGAAAGTCAGTTTGGCTATAACGTCGAATTTGCATTCGCAAAAATACCCCTTCACCAAAGTGGTGGAGATTGGTTGAGGAGTATTCCTAACATTGAGCAGTCAGTTCAGTATCTATAATAAATCCATGGAGAAGACATATAATATATCATATCGTATAATAAAGTATTTATTGAAGGATGCTTCAAGGGAAATTATCAATTAGAAAAATAGATTTTAAGTATTTTATATAAAATATATTTATTACCTTATTCCAAGAAGCGCAGATATTTTTCATCCAGACTCCACAATGATTTAACAAGAATCTTGGCACTTCAACATTATTCGTAGGTTTTCTTTCTTCTAGTAACAGAAATTTCTGAAATGTGAATTTGTAAATAAATTGTAATATTAAAATAATTTCCATTATAATAAGTCTTAAAGTACTTTAAACAGTGTTCGGATCATAACAATCAGAAGATTTAATTATCATAGTACGTATATAACGTTCAAAACAAATTAATGAACATAAAATAATTTAACTCTGCACTTAAAGCGAAAAATTGTAAAGTATATTTGATTATGCTTTAAAATAAAGCATAATCAAATATATTCTACAATTTTTTGCTTTAAGTGCAGAGAATACAGCATTGACTTTATTACTCATGGTTTGAGTAACTTCTCCACTGTTAACAATTAACCATACATTTAAACATGTCACCAAAATATTAACATTGAACTTTTATTCAATTGTAAATCTCATTTTATTAAAACAAATCTTTAAATAAATTTAAAAAAATACAAACCTCTAATCGCTTGATGGATATGAGCAATTCTGCAGTTTGATTGATAGCTTGTGGTATGAAAGTTAATGTAGAAACATACAAATTGACGGCAACATTTATGGTAACAAAAGCTATTGTGGCTGTCAGTTGTCCTCCAATAAAGAAAAATGTTAGGAACGAAAGAAAAACTATTAATTTTGATAATATAAATCCCATCGCTAAAGATATTCCTCGGAAAAAAAATGTTTTTTTGATCTGTTTTATTTCGTCTCTAGAAATATTTAAAAATAACAATTTGCTAATAGCTTATTTATCAATGTAAATACTCATTCAGTCCTGAGATTAAGAAGAAGATTAACTTTAAAATAAACAAATATAACATACTTTCTAGCCAACTCAACTAACGAAGCGAAGGCAAACTCCCAAGTGTACATCTTGATAACTCTCATGCCAGCCATGACTTCGTTTAGAAGATGCAGCCTTTTATCGGCCAATTTAGCTGTGGATAGTCTATTAAAATATATATATTTTTAACTTAATTATTATTATGTATTAATAATTTCTGATCATTAAATCTGGTGATCAGAATTGCTAAAAATATTTATTACCTTAATTTCGAAAATAATCTACCAAATTGTATCTGGACAGGAGTGTATAACACTAGCATTGTATTAATAATTCCTGATCATTAAATCTGGTGATCAGAATTGCTAAAAATATTTAATACCTTAATTTCGAAAATAATCTACCAAATTGTATCTGGACAGGAGTGTATAACACTAGCACAGAAACACCGGCTAAAATCGCATATCCTAGAAATTCCCATAATAATATCACTGCTAAGATAACTTGAAGAGGACCAATAAACAGATAAGGAAACATATAGAGGCCCTAGAAGAAACATCATATTTTAAATCTATTTGTAATTAATATAATTTTTATTAAATTATTATATTGAATTAAATAAATATATGTAATGGAATCAATTATAATATTCACTATTTATGAATATGTAAAATCAATTATAATAATCACTATTTATGAATATGTAAATAATAATATTCCTTGGAATTCAGTTTCCCTGATCAGGGAAATTGAAATTCCAAAAAAACAAATCCATTTAAAGCAGATTATAGATATGCTATATACCAGAGGTGGCCAAGCTTCGTGTCACTACGAACCATATAGGAGAATCTCAAATAGTTGAAAGCCGCAATCAGTTTCTTTCTGGGTCAATGAGAGCCACATCAATTTTTCTCGGGTAATATTACTAGTGGTTTCAAAAATTATTATATATTTTACGCGCATTTATTTCGTACAGATGCATAATACGTTTTACAATAAATAAAAAAAATTACAAATATATTAATTTTTTAATTAATTTGCTCAATATTAACTATTAAATTTCATGGAACGGAGCCACACTGAAGGTATCAAAATAGCTGCATGTCTTACAAACATATTAATTTTTTAATTAATTTGTTATTAACTATTAAATTTCATGGAACGGAGCCACACTGAAGGTATCAAAATAGCTGCATGTGGCTCGCGAGCAACAATTTGGCCACCATTGCTATATATGTTTCATATATTGTATATTTTTATGAGTATTTTTATCAGGTCATAAAAAATGTCTGTCTTAGTGTACTTTTTCAAACATGTCACGCTTGTCTAAACATGAATTTTTAAAGCTTTCACAAAGTTGAAAAAGTGTGATTGATTCAAACAAATTATATATACTTTATTAAATTAGCAAGTGATTTATGATTTTATACGTAGTGTACTTTTTCAAACATGTCACGCTTGTATAAACATGAATTTTTAAAGCTTTCACAAAGTTGAAAAAGTGTTATTGATTCAAACAAATTATATATACTTTATTAAATTAGCAAGTGATTTATGATTTTATATCCTTTCAAAACTTAATGCTAAAATGACTATACTTTCGGGCTGACCTGCATACTGTATATTTACATTTTATAATATAAATTGGATATATTAAATATATAATTAGAAGAGTATTATTATATTATTTATTATATTTAAAATGGATATTATTAAGTACATATTAAGTATATAATTTAAAAAATCAGAACAATTTTTTATTTTTTTACTGCATTCAGTATATTTATTCATGTTCTTCTCTATTAATAAATGATATTCTTTGGTAAGAGTTTCGTAAATAATAGGGTAAAGTCGGGAGAGATGGCCCGGTGGGAAAGACTGCTCATCTAAGTATATTCACATTCTGGAGCCAAGATGATACTATGGTAATAATTAGGGCATACAGTAACTGCCATTCATTTGTGTGAACAGCATGGACGCTGATCTGCTTTATATAAGCCCTAAAAAATACATATTAAGTATATAATTAAAAAAATCAGAACAATTTTTTATTTATTTACTGCATTCAATATATTTATTCATGTTCCTCTCTATTAATAAATGATATTCTTTGGTAAGAGTTTCGTAAATAATAGGGTAAAGTCGGGAGAGATGGCCCGTGGGAAAGACTGCGCATCTAAGTATATTCACATTCTGGAGCCAAGATGATACTATGGTAATAATTAGGGCATACAGTAACTGCCATTCATTTGTGTGAACAGCATGGACGCTGATCTGCTTTATATAAGCCCTAAAGATAATTAAATAATCCACATTATCTTTCAACATGCTTATAAAATTTTCAATTGTTTTCCTTTAATAAAAATATAAGTTCAAAACAAGGAATTCTTTTAAAAGAGCTGTTATGTATGAATAATGTAGTTTCTGTAGTAGTATTCTAATCATAAATAAGGACCATGCATTCAGTCAATAAGGGGAACAGGGGCTTGCGGTATCTCACCCAACGTAGTTCGGTGAGATAGCGCAGGCTTCTGTTCGCAGATATTATTTTTGATTAATGTCCACTATTTTTCTTTCATTGTAATGGTCTAATAACGACAACGGTCCTTCTTAGTTTTTAGCCTCCTTCTTAGTGTATACAGGACTCCCCAAGCTGACTGGCCGTTTCATTTACGACTGTATTACCGTCGCTTACTGCCTGTATAATATTGTAATGGACTAATAACGATAACGGTCCTTCTTAGTTTTTAGCCTCCTTCTTAGTGTATACAGGACACCCCAAGCTGACTGGCCGTTTCATTTACGACTGTATTACCGTCGCTTACTGCCTGTATAAATGAGATCAGCTGCTCCTCAGTTCATATGACTCTGGAGCAGCTTCCTTTGTGTTTGTATTCGATGGTCATCTGTAAAGTAAAGAATCCTTATTTTACACGTTGGATATATGGCCTGGAACGTAGTTGGATGAGAGGGTTCCTTTCAACTTTTTAAAAATTATTTATTTTGTTACTTTTTCATTTTGCTTAACTAATTCTTATTACAAGGAATCATAAGCACTTAAATAGGTATTTGTGATTCCTTGTAATAAATATTGGATTCCTAGAAGCAGCAGAACTTTCTAGTTTATGAATAATTTTTATTATTACTTTGTTCATATGATTTCATGTAAGCTATTTTAAATAATAAAAGTTTTTGGTTATGATTATTGATTATTTTATCAATAAATAAAAAGATGTGCCATCTCTCCCGGTTTTATCTATACTAAAAGGATGGTTTATTATTACTATAAAATATACGTTTCTTCAATTTAAATTAAATTTTTTGGTTTAATTAGTTAAAACAATGATGAAATATTCAGTTGTTTAATCTTGATATATGGCAATTCCCATGTATAGCCTTGTTGAATCACAATTTTAGTATTATGGTAAATTCTGCCAAAAGAAATCAAATCTAAATGCATTTATCTTCCATTATATTTATATTTTATAAAATTGAATTAATTTATTTAATTATAGTAAATGTTTAACTTGCGAATAACTTTTAATCCCAAGATCCTCGACTTAAAACGAATCCATTTTGTGCATTATAATTTGCTTAATATGCAATACTAATAATAGATATCTACTAAATTACTTTTATCAATTGCGAAAAGTGATGAAGTTTGAAACTACTCTATCATTACGTAAAAATTATTATGCTTTTTAATGTTTTATAAAAGTTATATTTTTAAGTAACTATCGTTTTATTATTATTAGTTAAAATATTAAAATATCGATACATTGAATCGTTATTTTCTTATATAATTAAAAAATTCATATTTTAAATTTTTTGATAATGGTATTACAAGATTTGATGTTTTCCAGGGAAGTATCGCTACTTCATAAAAATACAATTTTTAAATTTGACCTCTAATCCTTGACCTTATCTCCAGCGGAGATCATGAAAAATCTGTGTGTTTAAACCAAGCGTAAATAGAGACTATTGTATTTCGTATTACAAGAATCGGTTTGATCATAATTCAACCTGCGTATGAAAAACTTTTTATTCAATACTAAATTATTAGTGTTCTAAGATTTATAGTATAATGCAAAATATGTTCTGCAAAATATATAAATCAAATTTGAAGTGAAAATTTCGATTAAAGAATAAGAAGAACAGAAATTTGAAAATACAGATTGGACCAAACATGTCCTTTCTCTTAACCTTCTTTACAGAAATCTTTAAAGATTACATCGTTCAATTATATGTACTAAAAACTCATATAAAAAGTAAAAAAGTCTAAAGCACTGAGTAATTTTGTAGAATGTTAACTATCATTTATAATTTGCTACTTTGATTAATAATATACGAAGAGTAAAAAACAGTAAAGGCAAATAAGTAGCCCCTACTATATTGCAACAAATTTCCTAAATGATTGGTTAAGCCGACATATCGCAAGAGGGATGTACTGTATATGGTGAGACCACTTATAGAGGCCTTCATAGACTAGCCAAATCCATGATGGGATTAATTGGATGGTTGAAGGATGGTGCTGAGCTCGGCCTGTCCTGAAAGACTGGAGGTGTAAGACCCGGATTTGAACCCGGATCCTCCAGGATGGTAAACCACAGCTTTACTACGCGGCCTTCCGGTCGGCCCTAAGTGATCAATATCCAAACTGATTAGTAGTTGATTATTTCTCTATTTATCAGATGATTATATAACAAATTTGTATTTATTGGAAACTACATACAGTCAAACCTCTTTAAGCCGCCCCTCTATAAACCGCCACCCTCATTATTTGCCCAGTTTGCTTAGTATTAAAAGATCTTTTACTTATTAAAAGTCATTTGCAAAACTTTTTAATAGTTACCCATAGAAATACAAAAAGCATTTACACTTACTTTTTATTTCTATGGGTGATATAAGTGATATATACGTAATACACGATTATAGGATGTTAAAATGCTTTTCAATTATTATTACTTATTTGAATTATTGTTAATTTTATTCACATTATTGTTATTTGATTAAAAGTGGCCACACACGTTAGCGAGATTGACAGGAACGTGTGCAGATAAATTGGCTCAACCAATTTGTCCCGTGTGATGGTGAGTGGAATATGTTTGTGCAAAAATCAATCTTGCTTGAACACGAGTAGTCATTTTATGACAAAGTAGTTTTTATTAAGTGTTAATGGAGTAGCTAATGTTATCATCAATAATTCATTACATAATTGCATAATAATAATTACATAATTACGACGCCGTAAGGTTAAATTCGCCCTTAGGCACTTTTCAATTTTCATACGGCCCGCTTCAGCTTGAAGATTATTTATCCGGCCCGCGGCCGAAAATAATTGCCCACCCCTGCTGTAAAGTATATAGCTTTCTAGAAATGTTAAGTTTGAATGCTAAATATAAATGTACTGTATTTTATTAAAATTTAATAATTTCTATATTGCGCGTGTTATCGATAAACCGCCAATCCCGATTAACTGCAGAAATCGTACGTCGATGGTGGCGTCTTATCGGGGTCGACTGTATAATACAGTTTATAATTGTTTTCATTTGACATACACAGTATAGTGTATAGAAGAGTAAATTTTTTGTTTTAAATTTGAAAAAGAGTTTGCTTAGTATTAAAAGATCTTTTACTTATTAAAAGTCATTTACAAAACTTTTTAATAGTTACCCATAGAAATACAAAAAGCATTTACGCTTACTTTTTATTTCTATGGGTGATATAAGTGATATATACGTAACACACGATTTTAGGATGTTAAAATGCTTTTCCAATTATTATTACTTATTTGAATTATTGTTAATTTTATTCACATTATTGTTATTTGATTATGTCGGTATTATTATAAAATAGAAAGAAAGAAAATTAAGAAAAATCAGTCATGGAAGATGTGAGACATAAAATTGGTTATATAATGGAGACTAATACCTTAATTATCAATCGTATTTTAGAAAATTTCAATAATACCGAATTGGAGAAGATGGAAAACGTTTGTTCGATGTGGAAAAATGTTGTCAAGCAGATTATTAAGAAGAGAATAAGAATTTTAAGTAGGGTGAGTATGTTTAAAATAAAAACCAATTTTGATATCTAAACTTTCATTGAGGCAACTACTTATATGCAGTATAGTAATCGTAAATGGTTTTGAATGGATGCTTGTATTCATTCTTTATATTTCTCTCTAAAATCGGATAAAATGCATAATAATCTCGAAATATCGTAGAAAGATTCATATTTCGGCTGAGAAACTCCTGTGCTAAATAAATCTCCGAAAAATTAAATAAATGAATCATTTTAAAAAATCATATACAACTTTTATTATACAAACCAAAGCCACTTTTTATCAACCGATTTAATTATGTTTTACTGTATAATTTTGAATAAAATGGCATGCATGTAAGAACTTGTTAAAAATTTACAAACTTATAATAAGAAACAATCTGGGAGCATCAGATTTGTCTGTTGTTTGTACTTAAAATAAACGCTTTAAATAGTGAAATCTGTATGATCTATATCTACATCATACAGATTACACTATTTGAGGCATTTTACTAATATCTGTGTACAGTCAAATCCATTCATATCTCGAGAAATATTGAACTGAATTTAAGCAAATTTGACGTCAGTTACTTCATTTAATTACATTATTTCAGTTAGTAAGTGAGCCTTGCGTTTCTAGATTTGGAAATAATAGCACAAAAATATGTTGGTAGTTATTAGTAAAGCTGCTTTTAATCAAAATATAGAAAGCGTATGTTACGCAAATTGAACAGGCATAATTTTCTTTACCATAAATCAAGACAGATTCCTCAGTTTTGGTAGAGTTTCACATTTAAGCATGGTAAAGAAAATAAAAAATAAAATTAATTTATAAAAGTATATTTTACAAATTCTTATTTTAGGATATGGTTATGAAATTTGACAGATATATTTAGTAGATTATCGGCAAGAATATAAGGAAGAAATTTAAATTTATCTAGCCGAAAGGATAAAATGACACTATGGCAATGCAAATTTATTTTATGTAAATTTATTTTAATTTACATCAATATATTACACTGTAAAGTAGGAGTATCCTTCCTTCGTCATCGGAGGACAAAGCTCGAGCTACAGCCTCCATATTATTAAGTGAAGAAGAAGAAGAGTATCCTTCCTCTCAGTACATTTCCTCAACGGGTTTTGTCGTCACTAAATGGACGCGGTGGAATTGTGTTCTTCCACTATAAAATATCCATGTTCAATTGCATGAGTGATCCCGGTCTTAGTCGTTTATCCCTAATATCTATCTTACGGCTGACCCCGTAATTATTTTGGCCATCCTCTGGTGGGCACTAAAAATGGCTGCTGCCGGGTTAAAAGTCCACAAGAGGCGCATATTTATATATGATGAAACTAATAGTAGTTAGGTGCACATTGCTTCTGCCTCCTTAGAGCCATTTGTTTCAGAATGTTTCAGTTTAGGTTATCATGTAATTTTTTATGAAAGTTTTATGCACTAAGTTATGAAAAATTAATTTAAGATTTTATTTAAAGCACATATAATATATACAATATACAGGCCAATACCCATACATATAGTATATTTCATGTGAGATAGGGCAGCCTAATCAGTAAGTGGCCAACATCTTGGAACGCAGGCGACATTTTCGGTGATTATTATTTCCAAATTTAGGAACACAAGGCTCAGTGACTGTCTCTCATACACAGAGATATTTGGTCTCTTTATGAAACAAATCGAAATTAAAATATAATTATAAAATAATTTTCCAAAATATATCTTGAATTTTTATTAATTTGGATCATTTGAAATAAGAAAAAATAACAATCCACTGATTATAATATATTCGGCCCTATATAACAGTTAGTCAAATTGGACAAGTGGAGACGTTATCGCTCTTCTAGAGAACGTGGATCGAATCCGGAACCGATTAATAAAAATTTATATGAGGAGTTCTGGTCTGGATAATTCATCTCTCCCTCTTTTAAATCATATTATTCAAATATCTTAGAGGAGTCGGCCGGATTGGCCGCGTGGAACGCTTCGGCTTTCTACTCTGGAGGATTCGGGTTCGAATCTCGGGTCCCACCCTTGAAAATATGTATCATGGGGTCCGGGCTCGGCCCATCAATACCTGTCCTCCACAATCAAGCTGACCCCTTCCCAGGGGTGGGCAGCCTGTGGAAGGGCTTGTTTCGCCCCGTTACTTAGTATTCTCCCTGAATGGAAAGTGGCGTCATCTGTTAGCAAAAAAATATCTTAGAGGTGTAGATGGTCTGCAACATTACTGATTAGTAATCAAATATTTAGGACGTGATGCCATGTATTAAAAAAAAGCTGAATTTAGATAAATAATCAAATATTTGGGACGTGATGCCATGTATTGAAAAAAAGCTGAATTTAGATAAATTTATTATTTTAATAACAAAATGCATTTTTCTTCTACATTATATAATGTTTTACAATTTGTTAAAGAAATTAATATCAATGCAATTCATTAGGACATTCCGCATAAAGTTCTGGATAAGGGGATTACAAAACCGGAAGTTATAATTCCATTACTAGGAATGAAACTGGAACCAAACATCGAATTTATAACTGAGTTTCACGAATTTGTTTCAGGAATTATTCAAGATCCCACTTCTTCTAGGTAAAAATGAATGTGCTTTTTTAAATATCTTAAGTCAGGGAAAGAAGAGCAACTTTTTCACCAACCTTCAAACTAAAATTAAATTTGAATATTTTCATTTTATTTTTTTCTCATTTAAACTTATAAGAGTTAGACTTATAGAGAGACTTATAACTTATAGAGAGAGCATGTATGACTCACTCAACAACTTTGAAACAACTGTTTCGGGCCGTGATTTATAATTTTTAAAAAAAGTTACAATTAGTCATCTTACCCTGAGTATTCGGGGTAAGATACCATTGAGCTTGGATGATATATACTTAATAAAATAGCAAGAATTAGAATTTTACTTATACAATAAACCTCTTTTTCATTGTACCATGTATATTTTAATATAATAAATTATTAATTTCTATATAATTAGATGATTTGGTAGGTTAGATTAATTAAGCCGCCATGTCGCACAGGGATATACTGTAACTAGTGGCGGCCACTTATAGAGCCCATCAAAGGCTGACCAAACACCCATGATGGGATCAATCGGATGGTTGAAGGAGGGGACTTATAGAGCCCATCAAATGCTGACCAAACACCCATGATGGGATCAATCGGATGGTTGAAGGAGGGATTCAACGGGCCGGGTTCGGGCCCCTCTTGAAAATTTGAAGGTGTGTGGTACCCGGTTCCTCCAAGGTGTTAAACCATAGCTTTTCCACTTGGTCTTCTGGCCGATTAAATTAGAAGAATTAAATAAAATCTGATATTTCGGTATCAAATATACCCATAGTGGCAAAGCTGTGACTCTTTGGCTGCCTTTAATATGATTCCATATCATAAAAGTCAAGAGTTAATATAGAATAATCTCTTTTAATTGAAAAAGATGAAATTTATGGACAAATAATACAAATGTATAAAATTAATTATACTAAAAATTTAATATAAAATGGATTCAATAGATTTTTTCTAAGCCTTTCGTATACAATTAGCATTAAACATATAATGAATTATTTACTATTTGAGTCATGCAGTGCTTTTTAAAGTCATTCATCTGTAGTTGTCTTATTAATGTCCTGTAGAGGCCTACGACATATCTGTGAAGCATTAAACTTTCTTCGGCTCATGTTGTATTCTGAGACTTTAGCCAAAGCTTTTCCCCTGCTCCATCTACGAGGGTACTACAGGGTACTTACGTCTGCGAGAATAATCTCGGCTTAATCATAACCTGCAACTAGGGGTGCGGACTCGCCTGACCACCTCTCTGATCCAAAAGGTGAACGAAATACGAATACGGTGGACTCGCTCAGGTTTGCCAGGCATAGGGGTATTCGTATCTCGTGCACTGTGTCGCCGAAGCGACCTTTAAAGGGCTGAGAATTGCCTCGTTTTGATTATTTTCAATTTTCAATAAAATTAAATAATGAAAAGGATCACATGATCAGTTTCTCAATCTTTATTAACTTATTGTTTTATTATTATATTTCTTGATTTTAGCACATACATGATGTGATACCTTATCTGTGGCAATAAATCTACATGCACCCTATGAATTGTTATAAATAGCAAGGAAAGCAGCCTCATTTAAATTAGTAAAGAAACCTCTTTATTGAACAAAATACTCCATTTGAGTTACGGTTTACAACAAAATTCATTACAAATCTTGCATCAGGCTTGTTAATATAAGTCTAGATGCAAGATTAGTAATGAATTCCTCAAACCTCTGTGGCAATAAATTTATGCAAATCCAGCAAATTCATCTAATCACCACTTCAAGGGCCCTTCTTTCTCAACATACACATCAGCAATTTATCTCAGAATCAACTTGACATAGGCACAATAAAAATCTGATGAAATGTTGACCTACACTTCTTGGAGAATCATCTTCAACTAGTCTTTAGTTCAAGGCTTATGTTTTCATACTGTTCCTGAGTATATGCCACAAGTCCTTGATTGGGTTCAGATCAGAAGAATTTGGAACCCATTCCAGGACTTGGACCCTATTATGATGAAGCCAAACAATAGTGGAGCATGCATTATGTCTTCATAGAATCTTGCTGAAAGATCGAATCTCTTTGTGGACAAAGGTGAGCCAAGGAAGGCAACAAATGTTCTAAGATTTCCTGGTAGCATTGTGCATTGATACACTCACCATATGGAACCCCACCTACTCTAGAAGAGCAAAACACCCCACACTTGCTCAGTACCTGGAAACTTCACTTTTTGTTTCACATAGGTTTGGAGGAGTTTTTTATTTGGCTTGCAGATGACTCTCCATCCGATATTTCCACATAGGACTGGAAAGGGAGACTCAATAGACCATATCACTTTTATATGCCATTAGTGCTCTTTATTGTTATTGTCTTAGTGTTTTAGGCAGTTTATATTTCTTATTTTATCATATCACTTTTCTCCAGTCAGCCTCTGTGCAGAATAGGTGGTTTCTAGCTCTTGCCAATCTTTCTTTTGCTGAGCTGATGTCAACATAACTTTTTGCTTACTCTTGTAAGAGCCATATCCCATATCATATAGCCTATTACTAGTGATTATCAAGATACAGGTTGGCCTATGTGTTTGGTCCATAATTCTGCCACTTCCATGAATATACCAAGTTGGTGTTTAACAACAAAATGATGCAAAACTCTCATCTTCTCTAGCAGTAGTATTTGGTGGTCTACCATTGAACATTCCTCAAATACTATGAGGAGACCAGTTCCATCATCCAGGCTTGATGGAACTGGTCTCCTTATAGTATTTGAGGAAAGTTCTGACTATAGATTCATTTAAGCTCAATTCTCAAGCAATCTTGCGAGGGTCACGCCCTCGAGGGTTCGGAGCCTCCTCCCTGCCAGTCGACGATTCCCGTCCCATAGTGACAGGATAAACAGGATGTCCCGGATAAACCAGATACAGGCATAGTGACAGCCGGTAAGTCCTCTCACCACGTGAAGGTGGGTGCCCTCGAGAGGGACTTTCTTCGGACTCAAAACCTCCGCCTGTGTCCTAATATATGTTCTTATCATTTAGTTTATGAAAACAATCCATGAACTCAAAAATTCGAATTCGGCATCTAATCCTGAAAGAAAACTAGTCATCTTTTCCGTTGATCAGCGTAAGATGCAACTTTAATCACGTGACTCTATATGATTAAATTATAACAATTTTAAAAGCAAATTATTCATTAAAGTATCCGGTACACATTAAATATATAATTTTTCACTATGTTGATATTATTATTATCAATAATATTGCTTCAAATATCGAGAGCATAATTTTTGGATGAAAATTCCAATACTTATGGGAATATTTCCAATTTCCAATGGGAATAATCAGTTATCTAATAATAACCTTCTTCTATATTTTTCGCGGGCTAATAAGAGGTAATAATAAATCTCCTTCTATCTCAACCTTTTTTTTGTCAATAGATGACGCCACACTCCATTCGGGTAAAATACTATGTGGGGGGCGAAACAAGCCCTTTCACAGGTTGCCACCTTGCCACCCCTGCGAAGGGGTCAGCCGGATTGTGAAGGACGGGGATGGACAGGCCGGCCCGGACCCGGGATTCGAACCCGGGTCATCCAGAGTGGAAAGCCGGAGCGTTTCCACGCGGCCAATCCGGCCGACACAATATCGCAACCTGTTGAAATATTAACTAACTAGAGAAAAATAGGCTATTTCCCTCGATTCACTTATATATTTTTTATAATCAGGCGTTAATTTCAATGAAAAGCCATTAAATCTTTATTCTTAATCCATCTAGGATCACCTCATCAGCATCTGAGCAACGACGTATTTTCACACAGATTGCGATTTTCCCGACAGTTTCCAGAATACGTCTTCATCGATTCTCATTTACATGGAATGAAAATATTTCGAAAATCTCAGATGAAATAAACGTCGCAGAAAAAGAAATAAAATGCTTATTACTATTTATAAATGGAAATATTGAAAACATTGATTACGACATCTTGCCCATGTGTTCAATAGGTGGAATATTCTCATCTTTGGCCTCCCATAATTTATATAGAGGAATAGCAATATTGGGAGAAAATGTGCAATCTGTATCATTCCCATTACTGGATGAAGAAATTGACCCATATGCAGAAAGAATATCACATGTCGATAAAATAAAGCAGTATAATATCGATAAATATAAATGCATTGCATTTATATTCACTGATCGCAACTATTCTGATTGTTGTACTTTATCAGAATTCAAGGATATGTTTCCAGATGCACCGATTTTATTTTTTAATTTCACTTTGGTTTTTGGGTTAAGTTATTTCCTCACTTTGGACAAACAACATATAGAAAAGACTATTTTTACATCGGAAACAAAATCGATCCTTGGACTACTTTTGCTGTTGTGGTATAATTAAAATTTGCTTGTTTAATAAAATTACAGATACATCGAATAAAACCATCCTATTTTATTCATTGGTATTTTATTTAAATTTCGAGTTTATAAAATGATCAAATTTAAGGTTTACACTGAAGAAAAATGTATATTAGTTAAAATGTAATTGGAAAAATTACTTGCACGTAATTGAATGTCTATAACCCAACGATCTAAATCAGGGTTTCTTAATCCAGGGTATCCATACTCCTTAGGGGTATGGGAACCAAATGCTGGTGGATGTCTCGATCTCTGATAACTGGTATTTATTTTATTTAATGTATTAATTTATATTTGGATTGTGCGTTAATATTTAAATTTAATACTTGTGCTTTTACTGAACAAGAGGGTCGCGGATCATATTGGACAATCCATTGGTGTCTGAAGTCATCAAAAGATTAAGAACCCCTGATTTATATATATGGATAGACTGTTCGATACTAGTCACTGAAGTGGTGGGGTTACGTGGTATAATAGTGCATATTGGAGTAAACTACATAATTTTTATGATATTAATATCTCCATAATGGTGTAATACATAATTTTTACGATATTAAAATATTTATGATTACAAATGTTTCCAATGACTGTTTTAATTATTATTATTTATTGTTATTATTTTTATAATCAATGAAATTATTGTTATTAGATTATATCGGTATTCTTATAAAAAAGAAAGAAAGAAAATTAAGAAAAATCAGTCATGGAAGATGTGAGACATAAAATCGGATATATAATGGAGACTAACACCTTAATTGTCAATCGTATTTTGGAAAATTTCAATAATACGCAATTGGAGAAGATGGAAAAAGTATGTCCGATGTGGAAAAGTATTGCCAAGCAAATTATTAAGAAGAGAATAAGAATTTTAAATAAGGTGATTATATTTAAAACAAAAACTCAATATTGATATCTAAAAGTTCTTTGAGGAAATTACCTATAAGCAATCCAGTAGTCATAAATTGGTTTCAATTGATGCTTATGTTCATTTTTTATATATCTCTCGAAACATGGATAAAATACCATAATAATCTGGTGGTATAGTAGAAAGATTCATAGCAGATATGTGCCAAATAAAACTCCGAAAAATTAAATAAATAAATAATTTTAAAAACTCATATACATTTTTTATTTAAGAAACCAAAGCTACTTGTTTTGAGCCCGTTTAATTTTGCTTTACTGTATAATTTTGAATAAAATGGCATGCGTATAAAACTCTTAAAAATTTACAAAATTATAATAAAAACAATTAAATTGTTATAATTTAATCATATAGAGTCACGTGATTAAAGTTGCATCTTACGCTGAACCATTTTGCAATAAAAATAAGTTCAAGAAAAGAACTGATTTTATTAGTAAATAGGTTCTTGATAAACCAGATATTATTAATTAGTGAAAAATTGAAATCTGATAAAGGTTATTCCAGTGATTATTAAGATCACAGATAAAAAATAGGAATCAACACTTATCTTTGTATTGTATAAAATATAATTGTATAAAAAGTCTAAGGGCGTAAGATCGGGCAACTGTGGAGGCCATTCTACAGGTCCCCGTCTACCTATCTATGTATCAGGAAATACTGTATGTAAATATTCTCTCACTTCAACTCCGTAATGAGCTGGTGCGAAATGCAGTACAAATGTAATTAATTTATTACTAACTAGGTAAATTTTAGTAAAATCCTACTCGTGTCTGAGTTCAGCGAAACTAAATAGAAATATTGTGTAATGTATATGATAATATGTATATGTTTATACGTATTTTTTAAGAAACTGAGCCTAACTCCTAGTTGATGTAATCATAGTTTTTAAAAGTTTTCAATTTAAGAAATTATGATATAATTTTTAACAAAACAGTATAAAAATCAAAAAACATACATTATCAAACCTGTTAACATCGTTCGAAAGAAGATTCACCATTTGTCCAATTGTTGACTGTCCAAGTGCCGAATGGCTCAAACGTAATGCCTGCAATTAAACTAACACACGGTTCATCACGCAATATTATAAGTGCCTTTATGATATGAAATTAATTATATTTAAACATTAACAATGGATACGTATCAAAATAAATGTTTAAATTGTTAGCTATCATTTAATTCTCTTACCTTTCTATATAGAAGACTGCAACAGGCTATTCTTATCTTCATTCCCATTCTTTGCGCTCGGAAAAAGAATCCATGAAGAGTAAACGCAACACTGGTTGCTAGAAGGCAAATACCGGCTGCTGAAAGATAAGCAACGAATTCCTCTTCCTGTTTGCCGTCGAAATAATCTATAACCATTCCTATAAGGTATGCTTGACTAAGCATAACGAAGCATTCCTTTAATAAAATAATTGAAAATTATAATTACCTGCTGAATATTCGATACGTTTATCAGTAAATTACGAGTTTACCTGAATGAGAGGAAGTGGACAGATTAATAAATATTTGCATCCAAAGATTCGTATCAAAGCTCTCAATAAACTTGGATTTTTTCTTTTTAATTCATTATTCCATTCTCTGAAATCAATCCATTCATATATTTTGATTAACAATATGCTACATAATATATTTTCGTAATTTTGTTTGCTATAAACTATAATCTTATCAAATTTGAATTTAGATGAAATTTTCTTAGCATTACTTTTCAATATGGAGAATAAAATTCAATACAATGTACATTCTGAAAGGTTATAAAGTACATTATGCATTTAATCTGATAAAAACTGATAAAATTATCAATTAAGAAAATTAAATATATTCCATATAGAGTTACTGTAAAGAGTAATGGGAAAAATATCTGTCCTTCATGCCGAAGACCAAACAACTCTAACATCTATCAAAATTCTATAATTATTACGAACCAGAACAATGTCAATTAAAAATTAATTAAAATATATTCAGGTAATACGTGAATAATAGTTTTGAAAACATTAAAATAGAAGTAATTTTAATTTATATTAAATAGAAGAGCATCATTAGGTTACATTAGTTAAGCCGCCATATCACACAAATGATATACTGTATCTGACATATATAGCCCATCACAGACTGGTCAACACCAACAGTGGAGTCAACAGGATGGAGTTCAACTGGCTGGTCCCAGACTTCTGAAAACTTTAGCTGGGAGACTTGGATTTGAACCCAAAACCTCCAGGGTGGTATGCTACTGCTTTAACACGAGGCCATCCGACCAACTACAAAGAATAGGATTATAAAGAAATAAGAGTCTATAAAAGAATTATAAAGTTATGTCTTAAATCATTTATTTTAATCGCCTAGTATGCGTATTTAATCTAAGATTCACATTCCAATTTGGAAACAAGAACCACTTTGGATAGCAGAATAATAAATTACTGATGTTTTTTCGTTTTCATATGATTTTATATAATATCAATATTTACCCAAAATGATCGGTGTATTACTTTGATAACCTACAAGAGTTTCTGTACATTTGTTGAGAACACTGGAAATATTTCTATCTCAACACGGAATGGAGCATTATATTATATATTATATGAAGAATATTTCTCAACAAACCGAATAATCATCAATCCTTGATAAATATAATCTTTTTTAAATGGTAATAATGGCTCACTAAATAATATGGTACAAAGTTTTTCTTTCAATCAAAGTATTTGCAGTAGATATGCGAATCTATTTTGCATATTATTGAAGGCGATGATACTTATAAATAAATAGTTTTCGATAAACAACTGCACTAAAAACCTAAAGGCAATATAAATGTTTTCCTTTTGTATTGAAATTTATTGTTAGATGGTTATATTATATGCAATTAATTATACTTCTATAGTTGTAATTCCTATATTTAGCGAAATTTTTGAGAAATAATATTAAAATAAAATGTGTTTTAAACCTTAACTTTTATTTATTTATTTAGCATAGCCTACACACCAGTTAGATTGTTGATAATGATTTGTTGAAATTATGGTGTCGGATCACACATGGAATATTTTTGGAACCCACACAAGCAGGGAGCAATCATTAGTGATGAGATCAATTGGGTGATTAAAAGATGGCGTTCAACAAAGGTCCTTACTGTAAAATTGAAGATTTGGAACCAGAATTAAATCCGGATTTTTAATAAAGGCCTACTTTGTCATACGAGTATGTGGCCTACATTCACACCAGTTATTACACAAAGATAATAAAAGATCTGTCTTATCAAACACACAAAACAATATACTAACCTGCATAATTTTCATATATATTGTTGTATTTGTTTTAATAGGAATTATGTCGTTAAATAGTGCATCGTTCGCTTACCACGTTGAAGGATCAAGTTTCAATTCAATGTTTCACAATCTGTAACTATCAATAAGAGATCCAGACCTGGCCTATAAGGTTGAAGAATGGGAACAATCTTAAACGCTAGCCAATATACAATTCATGATGAAATGGGCATTAGCTAGCGTGTGATGGGCTTTGAAAATAGATCCACCGTGTTCAATATATTCCATGTGCGATATGGCGGCTTATCTAAAAAGTAATTGCATTCAAAGACGATTTTCTTTATTAAAATCACCTCCAAGTTTAATTAATTAAAGAAAAACTTTAGGTTAGATTAGTTTTAGTTATGTCGCTGAATCTTAAAAGAAATAATTTTTGTGGCAGCCTTAAAAAAAGGTTAGATTAGATTAGTGTATTTAAGTCTCCATATCGCACAAGACATTATCTGGCCGCAGCCACTTGTAGATACAGAACAGGCTGTACAACAGCCATGATAAAGTCAACCGGATAGTTGAAGACTGGGGTTTAACAGGCTGGCAGTGTGTACCCGAATTTTAGTCTGGGATCCTCTAGAATAGTAAGCCACAGGTTTACTAAGTGTCCATCCATGCTGACCTTAAAGAATAACGAACAATGAAAAACTTACGTTTGCAAATAATTTCCTAGATACTGTGAACTATCCTCTTTTGGTCTTCTATATAAATCGTTTTCTCCTAGTTCTTTCTTTTGCCCTTTTGACAATATAGGATAAACCCAACTGAAAAGTGTTGAAAAATATTAAAAACTATTCATAATTTTGAAAACAAAGAATTACTGTATTCTTTTACTCTGTACATATCACATAATTCATGAAAAGAAAAAAATACGGTATACACATATGAAATGCATATAAATGTACCAAGCTATTTGTAATAAATTTAATATTACATCTTTTATTTTTCTTTGATGAACAAGGCAACAATATGCAATATATTCATGAAAAGAAAAAATTACGTTATACACATATGAAATGCATATAAATGTACCAAGCTATTTATAATAAATTTAATATTACATCTTTTATTTTTCTTTGATGAACAAGGCAACAATATGCAATAAGCATTAATGAAAACGATAGAATGATAACGTTAGCAATAACAAAAGGAAAGAAAAATACAGTAAACTTTTGAATTAACGCATTCAAAAGAACGTTATATACACAAAGATATTTCTCGCCACCATTTTGAAAAACGCCACTGTTGCTATTGGCTTCTATACAGTTGTAAATGGCAATTCAATCTCATTATATACAAATAACTATTGCCGCCTTTTAGTGTCCTTGGGACGGAAAATGTTTAATCGATAATAAAACAGGTATTGCCATTTTAGTTTTCTTAAATTAGCTCTAGCTTTTTACAAATTTCTCTAGCTTGAAAAATTTTCAATTCGCCTATGGATTATGATTTGTTTTTATAAATCAAATTATAATAATTTTTTATTTTGTACTGAGTTTTATAAATCAATTATATATTGGCATTAACCAAGGCTACAAAAATGCTTATGGACGTGGAAGCGATCGAATTTAAATATACACAATGAAATTTTCGCTATAAAGAAAATATTCAGTTTCTCAAATATTGAAAAAATCTACTTTTCTTCATGAGATCGCGATATTTTTTAGAGATTTGACCGGCTTATTACCTTATTATGAAAATTGCCAGCATTACTAGAAATGTTGTCTATACTAAAAAAGTATTGAAAAAATCTACTTTTCTTCATGAGATCGCGTTATTTTTTAGAGATTTGACTGGCTTATTACCTTATTATGAAAATTGCCAGCATTACTAGAAATGTTGTCTATACTAAAAAAATATATGCAACATTTTTAGTATCTTATTTATTCTGATTCAAAAAATTTGCAATATCGGGTCTGAAAAAGTGACATCAGGGAAACCCGAATATTTTAATTTTTGCAAAAGTTTTACTGTTTTCATTTCGCTTCTTAGCATTAATTCTATTTCGTATATTGGAGATTTTTTTCATATTTCTCTTTCTGCAGACATCAATTGCTTTTTTTTTCTTTTCATAGAATAGATCAATCCATTCAATTCCTTTATTTTTTATCTTCTTTATATATCTCTCTTTGATGATCTAATCCAGAGGTGGTAAAACCGCGGCCTCGTAACTAATAGCCATAATGCCAAAATTTTATCGATAAATAAAATGATTAGATATATCAGCAATGTAGTTTATGCAATTTCTATAAAAGTAATAAATAATAATTCATGTGGTAAACTCTACTCTGTGTAACTGTTGTCATTAAATTATTATATTTCTTACAAAAATATATTTGATTAACGGTTAACCAGAGTAAAGATCATTGCGTAAGAAATCGTTGCAAAATACATTCAAAATCAAATAAAATCGTTTTTTTCGGTCCATCGACCTCATATATTTCATAATTTCACGGTGTTTGTATTTAATATTTGCGCAATTTCGTAAACAGGTATGTTTTTAATTGTTGTTTCAAATTTAAAATGATTATATTAATATATAATATAAAAGAATTTCGACTCTGCCCAGCTTCTCTGAAAACGGCGTTTCGTATTGCCTGCATTATTCAAATCCATGATTCATATAACAGCCAATGAAATCTGATTTACTAAGAAAATTGGTTTAATTTTAACATGTCACCCTTTTGTGATATCTTAGTTAATAAGTGCACTCCTTAGAAAAAGTTTTTTGTATTTTCTATAAATAATTTTCTACGAGAATTATATAACCTCAGACAATTATTAGGTGAAAGCAGGATTTTGGGAGTTTTTTTGCTATTTTGTATTACGCCCCTTTCCAATCAGATAAATTACTAAAGGGCAAGATCAAGGTTGTATAATCTTTTTAATTATTAAAGAATAAAAAACATGTATAACATAATGCGGCTTTAGGATATATTTCAATAATACCATATGGCCTTTTCTTTCAAAAGTTTTCCCATCCCTGATATAATCAATACCATTAAGCCATCAACTTTTTATACTTTAACACAAACGTATCGATTCTTTTTCTGAATAGCTTCAATATCTTTATGTGTTTTTTAATAATGCATTCTCATTCATTTAGTTAACTCATCCAAGATATCTCACAATACATTTCTTCTATATTGAATGGCCATGCTGAACTCATTTTTTCTGCCATTCATTCTTGTGTCCCTTCGTTGTGTTTTATATAGTTCTAAATTTATGAATTCCTTATTCCATTATCAAACACATTTATCTGTTTTCAAATATATCTATTTCAGATACATGTGAAACCATTTCTGAAATTTACTATTCCAGCTCTGTTCAACACATTTTATACCTATTTTCTTGCATATCGAAATCCCTTGATCGAGAAGCAGACAACAAACTTACAAAACTTTATTTTTCTTTCTTTATGAGATAATTATTTTTCGCAATAGAATATATACAATCAGTTTCCAATTAGTTTCACCAGTTTCCAATTTCACATTTATATAACTGAAATTCTCTCAATTTTTTTCCATATCGTTCGTACATAACCATCTAAGATGAAAAGATTATAAACCAGTTTCAATATTTATATCATTTATGTGCTTCAATGTTCTCATATACTACACATGTGTATTTGATTGTGTTTTCTCTAACTTTTTTGCTTTCTCGAAATTTGGGAATTCGTGAATTAGTAATTAGTTTATATCTCGAGATTCGAGTTCGCTTTCGGAAATTTTCGATGAACTCCAGATTATTAAAAAATGTTTACTTAAAAAATATCTGTTTTTAAACTGATAAAAACAAAACGAGGTAGAAAAAAATCGTGAAAATGAAAACAAATAATATTGGTTGTTTCATATATGATTTTTTTTTATTTAATATTTTAATTATCTTAAAAAATATGTCACTTTGAATAATATTGGAAAATATTCGTATTTGTCTTAAAATTACTAAAATTTTTTATTAAAATATCGATTATTTTGCCCTGCAACGCCTTCCAATCAATAAACTAAACGAATAAATTATATGGTTTATCCGCGACGTTTCTACTCACTTAATATTTCAGAAAGAAAATTATCAAAAATTAATCACAAAATAATACTTAAAGCAGGCATATAAATCTAAAATAATAGATAGATAATAAATTGTACAAAATTCATTCAATTTATTTCAATTTTAAAGATTTCAAATATTGTAGACCTGCCATTTTATTCCGTAGGCAGTTTTGTGATGACGTTCACATAACAGAGAAAAAAGAGATATCTGGTGTTTACCCCATTCAATGGTTCGCCAGAGTAACAATTAGGGGGGAAGTCCGGGCAAACTGAATAGCTTAATTTTCATGCTTAAAAATTATGTGAAGATAAACGTTTTATTGTTTATTAGTTACAGTACTTCCTGTTGTTCGAATAATTTCAATTTTTCACTTTGCCCGGACTTCCCCTACGTCTAATGATATTTGTGGTAAATAGGGAATATACTGTAGTGTGATCTAATATAATAAATTAGCCTACGTCTAATGATATTTGTGGTAAATAGGGAATATACTGTAGTGTGATCTAATATAATTTATCAGAGGATATGAATGAATAGCTTACCCTCAATTGTTTCCCAAAACTATTATCTTCGCTCAAAGGCCAGCGACTATAGAGCTTTCTTAGAAAATTATGTAGCCAAAATAGAAGAGTTCTAAACTTTTTCTAAGAGATGTATCTCTTGGTCTAGATCGGGAGTCTGCAAACTACATCCCGCGGACCAAGTCGGCCTGCCGCCTCTTTTTATACGGCCCGCGAGCTAAGAATGGATTTAACGATTTCAAATTTTTTAAAATTTCAAAATACCCGCTATAACGGTTGACAGCCGAATTGCGGAGTTTCGAGAAAGAGCACATGTATTCTCCTGTAGCTTCTCATTCGCATATTCTTGGTGTCTTCTGCTGTTGCTTCACGCATCACAGTTAAAATTAGGCACAGTTTATAATATCACGTGTATAGTTATTCTTCTCGTGCTTGTTAATTAAATAGGCCTATCTACAAAACTATAGTGTATATCCCTTGGCCCGTGGTCAAGATTGCCGACCCCTGGTCTAGGTAGTTAAATATAGTAAGGTGTAAAAATAAGCAATCATATAGGCTGAAAAGCTCATATACGTCTACATAAGTTTGCGCACATAAATTTCATTTCTGGAATTTTTGTATCCAAACACAGGATCTTTTTTGCAGATAAAAGAATAGACTATGTATATTGAAAAGCTATTTAAATAAAAACTGTTAGTAATTTTGTAAAAAATAAAATTATTTTTCAATATTATTGAAATGTGACCTATTTTTTCAATATAATTAAAATATTAAATAAAACACCCAATATAAAACAACCCAATATTATTTTTTTATTTTACATGAGTTTTTCTGCCTCACATTGTTTTTATCCTTATTAAAAACAGATATTTTTTTTAACTAAACATTTTTTTAAAATATCGAGTTTCTCGAGAATTAGAAATAGGTCTCATTAACAGATTTGACATAACTGTAACAGTTAGTGATTTATTGGGTTTGCAAGAGACTTTGGTTCACCCTGTATATGAGCATCTAATAGGTTTCTCAATGACCCGCCTACACATTCACAAAAAGTATGAAACACGAAAATGAGATTATCAAACAATAAGTATATAAATTACAACACTTATTTCAGTATCACATTTCAGCAAAGTCATTTTTTTTTAAATTAGCGTTAAGAAGTAAAAAAGTTAATAAACAATATTATATTTTAAACTGAAAAAAGCAAAAACGTCAACGATTTTTAACTTAATACAGAATTTAATTCAAGCAAAAAATAATATGAAAATGGTCGTATCAGCAAGAAAATAATATCACTTTTTTATAGCTATAAAACTACTGTCTAATGTTATGAAAAACAATACCATGATGACATAATTATAATATATAAACAGTTAATAAGTAATTATTTAGAAGTTTAATTGTGCAATAGATTTATAAATATAATTTATTCTTTCAATTATAATCGCGAAAACTTGTTTATTGGAAATAGTTAGAAACCATTTAGATATTCTGAATTTTGTAAAATAATTATGCATTATAATTGGTAATGTTTAGTTGATTTTGCATCTGATGTTATACAATAACTTTTAGAAGACCGGATGATTAATGGAATCTGATAAGAATAAACGGGATTAAATTTAATATTTAGTTGCAACATTATTTTATTTGTCGTCCATCTACTGTATTGTTTACTGTATCCATGATTTAAATTATTTTTTTATCATTTGCCATCTCTGTATACTGATATTCAAGCAATGAAGCAGTACAAAATGAAAGACTATCTTCAAAGATAAAACAGATTTTATGTGTTTTTTTTATTTTAATACAATAATATTATATTATCTCTAAATCTTTTAAGATTATTTTATAATATATATTCTTAGATGTTAACATGGCTACTTTTTTATACTGTAATCGATTACACAATACAAAATGAAAGACTATCTTCAAAGATAAAACAGATTTTATGTTTTTTTTTTATTTTAATACAATAATATTACATTATCTCTAAATCTTTTAAGATTATGTTATAATATATATTCTTAGATGTTAACATGGCTACTTTTTTATACTGTAATCGATTACAAAAAATCGAATGGACAAGTATGTACAGTTAGTCCTACTATTTACAATAAAGATATTGTTTTGTTAATTAAACATAAATAGCGGAAAATTTAAAATTATACTCTTTTATAGAGAAGAATTTTATATTTGTTTTTCAATTCGTTTCAATTTATATCCTTCAGCTTTTAACGAATCTAATAAAATTTTGTATTTTTACAATGGAAAGAAGCAAATTTTCTATCCTAAATGGTAAATAGATCGTTCATGTCAAAGCATGAAATTTTTTTACAATTAACATCATGATAAACAACTTAAACACGTAAAAATTTAAAATTATACTCTTTTATAGAGAAGAATTTTATATTTGTTTTTCAATTCGTTTCAATTTATATCCTTCAGCTTTTAACGAATCTAATAAAATTTTGTATTTGTACAATGGAAAAAAGCAAATTTTCTATTCTAAATGGTAAATAGATCGTTTATGTCAAAGCATGAAATTTTTTTACAATTAACATCATGATAAACAACTTAAACACGTAAATGGTTATGTTGTTCACAATTAGAGATCAGCAAACCACAGTTAATTATAATTATGATTTTGCTGATCTCTATAAATTATAATAAATTTAGTTTTTGTTAAGCTCATAATTGTACAAATGAAGCATCACAGTACTAGCTGAATGCCAAAGTCAGTAGATAAGCATTGATCTACAGACTTAGGCAGTGACTTAGATAGATCAGGTATGCCTAACCAATATTGACTAATTCAGGATAAACTACTTTAATGAATGGTTAATCATTCATTAAATTTGTAGTCAGTAGTTAATACTGAATGAAAGTTAATGATTGCATGCAAGATATTAATGCACTTTTCCATCAAAGAAATGCATTTTTTATTCCTTGGTTTAATCTGTGTTTAATAAACAATTATTTGGTAATTTTATATAATTTTATATTATTCAAACGTGTGATGTTAAGCTATTTTAAACAGATATTGGTGATAAATATTAAATTCGTACAGCTTATAATATGAGAATTTGTTGAAATATTAGTTTTATTAATTTTATTTTACCAAAACAAATGTTTCAAATTTCAGGTTCCTGAACTGAAATTTGATTTCAAAATATTTTAACGCTTTTGTCACTCTGTTTTTTCAACATAATTAAAATTCTTGGCTAAATTAAATAAATAGTTATAATTTAAATTATAATGTACATTAAAAATCTATTTTCTGGCTGAGAATATATATTTGTTTCGTTTTATACATGAATTTCTTGAAGCACAGTATACAAATATCACAATTCATTGCGGTCTATGGCATAAGTTTATTAAATATATTATTATTATTTAATAATCATGAAGTTAATTAATAACTAATATTTACTGCTGTTGAGTTAGTGAAGTGAAAATTTTATCGAATTCATTGTTGAAATATTAAAAAAATATCTAAAATTTAACATACCAGAAAAGAATACGTGAGAAAATATTAGCTGTTTCGATAGGATGTTTTTCTTCGATTTCTTCTGTTTCCATAATGTAATTTGCAGAAAGTTTCATTCGTAGAAATGATAACTGTATCACTAGTCAAACATTTCAATTTTTATTTGCAATACACCTGCGCAATCTTTATGTACGTCATCAGGAATCTCTCTATTTTGCAATAAAGGGATGAGGTATTATAAATCGTTATTTAACGACATCAAATTTATAATAATGTCCTTCATTTCGGAAAAAGGGAGATTTATGGAACTGTTAGAATAAATTTTGTCTTCTTACAGAATATAAAATCATGTAGTTACGCGAGATAATTTATATACGATTTATAAAAGCTCAAAACTTTTATTATCGAAATTCTTCAATAAACTTTTGTGTTTACACTGATTCAAATTTTTATAATTTCTCTTATTAATATTATATTAAACGATCCAATAAATTTCATTCGGATTTAAAATATTTTGATACAGAAGATATTTTTTCAGACTTGACGTAACAACCTGTTTCCTATCAGTATATAACAACTTAATTATTATAATTTAAGAAAAACTGCATAACAAATTTCGAAAGTAAATATTTAATAATAAAATAAATATTTTTATTGGATTTTATAAAATATTTTTGACGTCATAAATATTCTTAATACTTATCTAAAACAAGTTTATTTTTTGCATTTGTGAACACCAGCAAAGCTACAACAGAACAAATATTTTCGCAATTCATAATTATGAATAATATAATTTTTTTATGGAAGTGAATACTGCAATGAAAATTAGGGCGAGATTGTCTAGATAACGCTCTTACTGTGGATTCCTTTTGTGGGATCGCGGATCTATTAATGAAAAAAACGAGTTTAACTACCGAGCGGTTGATAGTTAAATCACGATGTATCTGACACCAGGTGTGACGATTCGTCGCGTTCATACCAAACGCGTGTTTTTAGTTATTCGAATCGAAAAAGAACCCTAATTGGGCATGTGGTAAGTGGCCCTCGGAATCCGAAGCATTGGAAATTCATTGGAATGAAAACACAACTTTATGTAAATAACAATAAAATTTAATATATTAAGTAATAAGATTTTACATAGAATAAAAATGACTTAACGAACATATAACGAGCGAAAAGAAGGCAACAGTTAACGTAGTAAAACTAAAGAATTCCAAATAAAATAGAAATATCAAAAAAGGGGGATTTTACTTCTGACCCACAAACATATCTTGAGAGAGATTTTTCTTCTCTTCCTTTCTTTCTTCTATTAAAAATATAAGTAGCGTAGAAGTATATGTAAAGTGACTCGGTAAGTGTAAGAAGAGAGCCCACTAGCTTCTTCTTCTTCTTAAATATGGAGGTTGTGGCCCCTGCCTTGTCCTCCAAGATGTCGACAGCTCCGAGCGTTCCGAGTGTCCCGAGTGTTCCGAATGTCCCGAGTGTGGAGCTCGGTTGGCTCTCTGTTTTTATTCCTAGTCCATCCAATCACATCAGGAGAGAGGGAGGTTCGAATTCACTTCTGACCTTATTTAGTCAAGATGTACTCTCTTCCACTGGGATTGGCAGGTGACTTCACTGACAAAATATTTTTACTATCGTATTTTTCCTAAGGTCTCTAGATTTGGACCTTGCTGCTATTTGCACTTTAATCATCATTTGTTCTCCCAAAGCATTGTTTATGGTTTGATTGGCAAGTTATAAATTCTTTTCTCTCCCCTCCTATCTAAAAGGTCAATTTAAGTTAAACATTCCCCAATCGAATTCGTTAGTTTTACTCTTTAAAACTAGATTATTAAATTTAACAAATATTCAAAAATAGTATAAATTGATGAATTGCTATTGAATGATTAAAATTAATTAATATTATAGAATAAATTCTATTGATTCGAGTTACATATATATATTCATCGTTATATAATATTTGACAATGAAATAATTAATCTCAACATTCAAATAATGAGAAAAAATTGCATAGAATAATTGAAAAACTACATAATAATTAAGAATTTTAAAGATCGTTCTGTTGACAAAGAAAATAATTCTTGAAAGTTTGACGATAATCGTGTCTTGGGCTTATCTTTCTGCGGTCAGAGTCCTGGCTTTGTAAACACTTGTATATTTATTATTGTAGTATAGCTATTGAATAATTTAATATCGTGAACTTGTAAAATAGATTAAACTGTAGAAAAAATACTTGGATCGGGCTTCACACTTTCGTGGTTCACTGACATTAATTATTTCCCAAATAAAAGGAAGGGGCGGGAGTTGGCCACTCCGAACTTCCTCCAGAAAAAGGATTAAGGCGATCATAACAATTTCGAGAGTAGCAACAACTATTCGATAACTCAGAGGGAGAGAAGTTGGTCGGAACATTGACGCGAGAGGTAGCAACTTGAGGTCAAAACCCGAACTTTTAAAGGACTGCGAAATTCCCTAATTTCGATACAGAAAATTATTCACCATCGAAAATTAGGACGATTTTGACACTGTGAATGTGTTAATGCTTTCCTAGGAACCGTGAAAAAGTCGAAATATTAAGAACAGTGACTTTTTTATTTTGATGTCAACACTCGTTCTCACAGTAAAGGAAAATCAAGGTATTTCCTTTTTATAATTTTATGCCCCTTTCTAATCAAGGACATTTATAAGGGCGCGGTGCAGATTCCAATCACGGGCTGCATCCACATCCGTGACGGGGGCCGGATAGTGAAGGACGGGGATGCCGGAACTCAGACAGTCTTTTCAGAAGATGACGCGAACCCTGGGTCCTCCTGCATGATACTCCAACGCGTTATCACTTGGCCATCCGGCTGCCATTAAAAGTATTTATCTTCCCGTTGTGATGATGACTGTAAAGAAATCTCTCGATATTTAAACCTGTTTATATACATTAAACTGTATTCTCTAAGTCAGTTATATTTATAAGTGTTATCATCCATCTTTAGTCACATCCACGATCGCGAATTAAGGCTAATAACCTGACCATATCGTCTCGAGATTCCATACATTAATATAAAATTTAACTGATAATTAAGCTTTATTTTTATGATAATTTTTGAAGAGAATGGTAAGAAATAGCAATATGTTTTAATTATGTGTATGTTTGGAGTATTCCTAACTCGAAAATTTTTAACCCAAAATCTACTCTTAAGATGAATCCAAAATTACGAAACACAACTTGTGTATACAGCATATATTTGTTATCTACAGAGGAAACTGATATATTGTTTCTTCGCCTTTTCGTGAGTTTTCCAGTGGGAGCAAATCTGCCAGTTTTTGGATTACAGACAGATTCATAATTGCATAAATGTACAAGTCAGCATTGCGTATACAGTGTGTGCATCTTATCATCCGTACCATGTTTTTTCTCCGAAACGCAATGATATAGGAAATAGAGAAAAATCGAATGGTCATGATAAAAATATCATGACCATTCGATTTTTCTCGATTTTTCAATTTTTATCATGGCCATTCGTAGAATCGAATAGTCATGATAAAATATTGTGAGCCCAACGTTAGTAAGTGAACAAGGAACTGACTTTAAAATCTCTAATGAAAACGTATATCGGTTTGGAAATAATTGGCTAGAACTTTGAAAGTTTTTAATATCACTTACGGATTGTGAGATATCAAAAAATTGCAGCCACATGTATCGCCGATTGGGCTATTCAAACAGTAAGAAGAATCTGACAGAGAACATTCGTATATATCCATCGCGCTCATAAAGGGCTGAAACAAGTCGAGAAACCCTTGTTCTTGAGTCTGGCTCCATGCCGAACTGTAATGGCGAAAGACTTGGCTGCGGTTCGAGCATTAGTACCGAATGCCCGAATTGGCACTAAATCTGCATTACCCTGCTCTTTTGCTGCTTCAATACTGTTCCACACTGTACACTGACGCCCTCTGTCGGACTCTTCTTCTTATTGCTTGAATAGCTCTATCGGCGGTACATATGATGGCATCTTTCTTGTGATAACTTACAATCCATAGGTTATATTAAAAAACTTTCAGAATAAAAATTGTTTGTTTTTACATTCTATCCAATTATGGCCAAATCGGTATATGATTTTATTGAAGATCTCAAAGTTAAGCCGTTGTTCACTTACTTCTGTAGGGTTCACAAAACTTTTATTAAGACCATTCGATTCTACAGATATACATTGGTCATCAAAATTTTTTCCTTATTTCCTATCTCATCGCGTTTCCGAAAAAAAGAGTAGTACCTGTGATAAGATACACTCTGTATGCAATTTTCCCTTTAACTAAGTTCATCATTGATTAACTTATATTATTATCATTAAGCCGCCATATTGCATAAGGGACACATGCATAGAACCAATCACATGCTAGGCAACACCCATGATGAATCAAACGGAAGGCTGATGGATAGAGTTGAATAGCTGGGCCCGGATCTCTCCTGAAAAATTAGAGGTATAGGGCTCAGATTTGACCCTTTCTCTAGGTTGTTAAGCCCTAGCTTAAACAAGGCCCATGCAGTGATCTGATTTGCCATAACTCTGTGTATGTTATTAATAGGAACGAATTAGAGGTTTTTGTTCTGTAATTCGGAGATATTGAATATGTTATAAAATTTTACTAATTAAAGTTTTCTCCGTTTAGCGGTTTGAATATAATGAAATTTGAATAGCTGGGCCCGGATCTCTCCTGAAAAATTAGAGGTATAGGGCTCAGATTTGACCCTTTCTCTAGGTTGTTAAGCCCTAGCTTAAACAAGGCCCATGCAGTGATCTGATTTGCCATAACTCTGTGTATGTTATTAATAGGAACGAATTAGAGGTTTTTGTTCTGTAATTCGGAGTTATTCAATGTTATAAAATTTTACTAATTAAAGTTTTCTCCGTTTAGCGGTTTGAATATAATGAAAGAAATTTGGCGCAATCCGTCCTCTTCAAATATTGAAGACATACATTACGTAACTAGCAAGTAAATAATTTTATATATTTATTGATAGGTAATAATACTTAAACTTTTTGTACAACTTTTGAAATTTTCGAAAATTTGAAAATAAAAAAGAAAATCAAGTATTGTATATGAAATTTCATAAAGGCAATGGTCGCATATAGAAGAACGATTGTATTAAAAATGTTATTACAAAATAACATGATCATAGTCAGTCCTAAAATAATTTAAAACTTCAAAACATTATTACCGTAAGTATAATCAAATCTTAGTTATTAATAAATATTATAAAAAAATGACTTTTTTAGGTTGTTGTACTCGATACATTTTTAACCTCAAAATATAAAATTAATAGCTTAGATAATTTCGAAATGATGATGATATTTAAAAAAAATGATTTAAAATTTTTTGTAATCCACTTAGGAAAGAGTCTGATACAGATAACTTTATTTTTCTTATCTTTTATGAAAGTGGAGATAATATAACTTTTTATTTATAATATTGACATCTAAATTTGACATTTAAATAAACTCTCTCATAATTTCTGTTAATCGGTTGTAGATGCACTTCTGTACAATTGAGAAGTATCAATATCTAAGAGATTCAATAATCTTACATAGGCTGGATTGGCCGCGTGGAAAAGCTTCGGCTTTCCACTCTGGAGGACCCCGAGTTCGGATCCCGGGTCCCACCATTTGAAAATATTTTTCATGGGGTCCGGGTTCGGCCCGATGATCCCCGTCCTCCACAATACGGCTGACTCTTCCGCAGGAGTGGACAGCCTGTGGTAGGGCCTGTATTGCCCCTCCACATAGTATTTTTCCTGAATGGAATGTGGCGTCATCTGTTGACAAAAAATAAAACTAATTCATTGTTGCAAAATTATTACAAAAATTTCCGATAGAGCAATTTTTATATTGATATTAGGTTTATGTTAGGTTAAAATAGACTGGCTGCATCGCTATATCGCAAGAGGGATATACTGTATCTGGTGGCGGCCACTTAGAGCCGATCAAAGGCTGGCCAACACCCGTGATGGAATCAACCGGATGTTGAAGGACAGTGTTCAACAGGCGGGCTCGAATTCCTTCTGAATTTCTGGAGGTGTGGGACCCGGATTTGAACCTGAATCCTCCGTAGTAGTAGGCTACAGCTTTAACAGTTGGCTATCCGGCCTACAATACTACGTTTAGACATTTGTTCAAGTCCTCAAAAATTTATTTACTTTTATAATTACAGATTGGAGGAGGACTTTTATAAAACAAAAACTACAATTAATCCCTTAACGTCAATAAGATACTGTTTCCTCATTTGTTTTCATGTCTTTTTAGTCATATTGTAAAATATGCTTTTGGTTTTTTCAACAATACGTAGGGTTCGTCAAATTCTTCAATTTTACCATCCCGAAGTACCTTAAGGATTGGAATTTTATGTTATTTTATATTAAAACTTATGTTAATGAAAATAAAGAAAATAGTTTTCGAAAGTAATTTTATTGAACAGTTTAAAATGCCTTCCATGACTCTGTCAGAATCCATAATTGTTTGTAATCTGTGAGCAATTGTAATGATAGTTGAGGAAGCAAATTTCTCACGTATCGTTCTCTGTATTAATCAATCTGTTCTAGAAGATACGTAGAAATTTATATGAATACGTACTTATAATTAAAATATAATATATAATCATCAATTTATAAGTTTTTCAGATAAATAATAATTTATTATTTAATCCCATAATTTTTGTTTGTTCATTCGAATATTAGGTAAATAAAAAATTCTATTCTACCCATCATTTATTTACAAAAAGGTATTAATTTGCAAATTAACAAGTAGGCAAAGTAATTATTTATTTTTTTGGCGAGAATATCTTAAATAGTTTAAAATTCAATAACTTCTTTTAAGACTTCTTTCAAGAAATTGGTAAATTAATTTGTTTGATATAGCGAACGGTATTATTAACATTTGTAGCCAAAAGTCAATATTACAACCAATTTTAAAAGTACTATATTCTAAATATTACTAACTTGCCAAATTATGCGCTTAATAACTTATTTTTGAATTAGCTACAAAATTAACGATTATTTTTATTAATTATGTTACGGTGCTACCATCTATTGGGTTAATCATTATTTATTTAATTTATTCTAAGGTGGTGTTATCTGTTTTTTAATAATTAAACTATAATTTTTTCTAATTTACCGAAATTAAAAATTTGTCTTGACCTGGACGGCTGCCCCATGGAAAAACGCAGTATCTGCGAAAAATGTAAACATGGTCAAAATGGGACTTTTATAAAAAATGCATGGCCTTATAAGTAAATAATGAAATATGAAAGTTTGGATTACAGGATATAATCTGTAATAGTTTAATTCGCATTGACCATAACTGAAATAATTACAATATTTTGCAGATACTACGCTTTGCCATGGTAAAACAATTTAGGTTCTATCACTAATACCAAGTAGAAATAAAGTATCTGCACAAACTGATATTCGAAAATCTATATTTTAATGAAAAATGTAAAAATTTCTTTGTTGGCCTTGCTTAGAATAGAATCGCTTGGGTACCCTAAGGTTAATTAAAAATAATAAATAGGTTAATATAAATAATGATTTTACCATGCTTTTTTCCAACGTCACTTTAATCAGTAGTTTTCCTCTGGAAGTCATTCTTTGAATTCTTACAACTAAACTAAACAAGTTAACAACTAAAATCCGAACCAAAATTTCTGAAAACGTGAAAATGAAACTGATTTTGTTTACATAAAAAGAAAT
This sequence comes from Olivierus martensii, assembly GCA_000484575.1. Lineage (NCBI taxonomy): Eukaryota > Metazoa > Arthropoda > Arachnida > Scorpiones > Buthidae > Olivierus > Olivierus martensii. The sequence goes on from AYEL01086258.1 coordinate 90,305, forward strand.
ATCTGTGCGCAACATTGCGCGGAATATTATTTTACCAAGATAAAAATACAGTATCTGCAAGTCACGTGTTTCGAAAGCGCATTTCTAATTCGTCCATTGCAGATGCTGTGTTCTGCGTGTTTTTCGGATTGCTTATGTTGGATACTTTGTTTTTCCTTGGTAATTTGAGGAAAATTGCAGATACTGTGTTTAACAAATCGCGATTTGTAGGTCTTTTTATTAGATTTTCTCCATATTGACTATTAGATTAGAAAGAGAACAACACAGTATCTATAAATATGGAAAAATATCACTTTGTTTACAAAATGCAGATACTACGTTTTTCCTTGGGGCAGCCGTGGAGTCTATCCCTTATGGATTGTCGCAAATTTGAGACTATCCCTTAATATATGCGGTACCAAATTTGATTAGTGCGCTTCAACAAGTGCGACTTTTTTTTTGCAAATCCTCTGAAGCGTTGGCAATAGAATCTCAGGGATTGCAGTCTACAAATAAATTTGTTTATTTATTTTTTTAGTTCTGTTAATATCACGAATCTCGTTATCTGATTATTATATTTTAAATTCGTTTGTAATTTTATTTATTAATAAATTTAGCGTTAATGAGAACTACCTATTAATAGCCATTACAATATTATATAGCCAGCCTTGCCTTCAGTTTCTCTCCAGTACTCGATGCCTAAGGACGGGTAATTATTTTTTTACAAAATTTATGCAATTTTGTAAAAAATAAATTTTAGATAATTGTTACTATAAATTTTTAAATAACTACACGTATTCCTCAATGATTTAATGTACGTGTAATGCAATATAGATACGTTTTGAGAGAGGAAAATAAATGAATCTTTATAATTTTGTTATTTTCCAGGATTCATTATACGAGTTTGATTAGTGTGATTTTGATATATGCGGTGTATTGCGAGGATTTATTAATCGCACTAATCAAGGGATTCCTGTATTTTTATTTTTCAGATTACTAGAGTTGGGTGTGCAGATACTAACTGTATTTATTAGTAAAACTTTTTTTAATGTTGATTATACGTAACTGCTACAATAAACAATGCAACATATCATTAAGACATTGGCAGATTTCCAGAGTACTTACCAAAGGAAGAACTTGCATATTCCGACATTCATTTCAGCAATTTGTAAAATTTCAGTCGATAGATAGATATTTGAAACTAAAAAAAAAATTGAATATTTTAAAGTTTACTAAATTGTTAATATAATAATTGTTAGCTAATATTTTTGATAATACACGAATATGATTATAAAATTATATACAGTGGATTCCGCTTAATTGGGACAGCCGCGTAATTGGAGCAAATCTCAAAGAACGAAAACCAAACTAATAAACTAATACAAAATTTAAACGCTTAATTGGGACAGTAGCAGAAAAGGAATTTTAAATTTCTGATATATTTTAGGGATTTTTCAGAAGTATGGCTACACATACATACACTAATCTTTGCCAAGATGTCAAGAAAGGATTTTACACTCAAGTAAAATTGCTTGGCTGAATAAATTTAAAAGCCAGCCATTTAATACAAGTATCGTAGACTGGCTGAAATAAACCGAAATATACCATAGACGCGTCTCCTACAAAAAGTAAATAAACTGCGTAAGGCGTGGGCATTATAGAAAGAAATTCCAGGAACATCGAAAAGAAAGCGTGATGGAAACGATTCAGAAGTCGAAGAAGCATTAGATCAATGGATTTCTATAGTTAGAGGGCGAGGCGTGTTGAAGACGGAGATCGGTAAAAAAAAATAATAATAATAATAATAATTAGGTACCTATTTTAATAAATCATTAAAATAGGTACCTAATTATTTTTTTTACCTATTATTTATTTACCTACGAATTACATATTTTATTTTAGAATTTATCATTACTTCGTTTAATTGGGACAGCCGCTTAATTGGGACAAAATGGCTTGGCCCGACGTGTTCCAATTAAGCGGAATCCATTGTATAAGAAATCTGTAATAGTCACCATCTTTTCAAATTCCACGTTTCACGAAATATTAAATAAAAACTATATTAATTATTACATTTAATGCATATTATTTGTTTGCATCGATCACATTTATTCCTTTGCCATTGAGGCCAAAATTGAATTAACCATTATTTATTAATCCATGCAAACGGAAAATTTTACATTTTCATTGTACGTTATATGATTAGGCATTATTGTAATACAGTACTTTTTTTGTATATGGATATGAATATACATTTGTTTTAATTTTATTATTTTTTGTTCTACTTTATTAAAAAATAAATAAGTACTATTTTATTTGAACTCCATCTATTCAAATAAAGTTTAGATGAGCACCTTTAAAATAAAATATAGAAGAAATTCATTCAAATGTGTTTTAATTTTTATAACTAAAATTTTTTCTAA
>AYEL01086260.1:0-24150 GCA_000484575.1 Olivierus martensii
AAAAATAGGACAGGTCCAAGTTAACTTCCTCACAAATTGAACTATTATATAAATAATGATCACTGAACAAATCACAGTACCAATATTAGTAGCAGTGGATGCAATTGCTCCTTTGCACCCTCTCTGCTGTGCTAGTGGCTTTGCCTGTTAATCCTTGTCTTAGATCTTTTATATTCTTGTTTGTTTCATAATGTATCTATTTACATTGATATGATATAGATACAGCTCCTTTTGAAATAGCTATATTTATCATCCTTTATTTTATTTTTTATGTTCATCTAATTCTAATTTCTATATTCTTTTGTGTATAACAAATGTATTGATTTTCCCTCTGCATTATAGTTATGTAGCTCTGTTTTATAAATCCATTATTGTTTTATATATATATATGTATATACGATTTATTGTAAAATAATAAAGACAGAATAAATTTGAACAGGTAGACAGGTTTATAAAAGAATGCTTTGTAATAATCAGTGAGGATAATATGGAAAAGTCTGAAAACATTTTTCAATTAAATTTTATTTTTATTTGTAATTTCTATTCTTGTTCTTAACTGATTTATTAATATAAGTATTATTTTAGGATGAATTATAATTAAAAGAGTATTTTTATATTTCAATTAAAGGAAAATAATATAATTATAAAATGAAAAATTCAATATCAATTCTTTCTAAATATATAAAGTCAAAGTGAGAAATTTTCAAAATATTAATACAATAATATCCTGACTTACGCAGTTAGACAGATTTATAGACAGGTAATTGCATTTATACATAATATTAAAATAGATCCCCATTTAATACAAGCCATTGTAGACTTGCTGATATAACTGGTATACCAAAATCAAAAGACAAAAGACAGATTACACCTGATGCATTTTTGCAAAATTAAGATTGAAATTGTAAAATTTATCATATATGTCTTATTTTTTCTTCACTATTTATCGTATAAATATTTTCTGTATTTTAGTTTACTAAAGCATTAAAATAGGTACCTAATTATTATTTTTTTACCTACATATTACATAATTTATTTTAAAATTTATTATTAGTTGTTTAATTGGGGCAACTGCTTAATTGGGCCAAAATGGATTAGTCCCAATGTGTCCTGATTAAGCAGAATCTACTGTGTTACAATAATTTCTTACAGTAATTTCTGCAAATAACAAATTTCTTGTTTATTTTTTCAATAAATAGTAGAACATTTTAATATGTGTAATTAAACAATTTATTTATTTTTTAATATTAAATACATATTGTCCATTATGTCAAATTTTTTGAGATTTTACAATTTATCTGGGAAATTAATTTCCCTATTATCTCATTTAATCAGGAGTCTATTGTATAACTTCTTTTCATTAAGTATTAAATAAACTTTAATTTTATAAGCTGTAATGAATGTATAAATTATAAATTTTCTTTAAGGTTATATTATTATTTTTTTATTACATCAAATTGAATAAGATCTAGCTATAATTAAAACTTAAATATGTTGTTAAATTTGTCTATATAAATTATTCAATAAGAAAATTACATAAACTTATAATTTTTTAAAATTTTTTATTTCAGTTGGGTATATCATACAGAAAAACAGATGAATGGTTCTAGTCATTGGGGATTAATAGCTACTTATAGTGGTGCTGGTTCTTATATAGACATTGGAATCACTAAAAAGACAGCTAAAGAAAAAATGGATTTGTTGCGACAGCATTTATGGGTATCACGAGCAACACGAGCTGTATTTTTAGATTTCACAGTTTATAATGCAAACCTTAATCTTTTTTGTGTAGTGAAGTAAGTGGTTTAAATTATGCTAAATCAAATCAATAAAAAATGGAAAATAATAGGGTGGTGCAAAAGTCTCCATACATAGGACATCATCATGAGTTGACATGAGAACTACAGAAAATATTCATATATGCACCATTACCCTCAATATAGTTGGCCATATGCACTGCCAGACATACATTCATGGTCAGCTGGATGGCTGCATGGTAAAGCTATGGTTACCACCCTGGAGGATCTTGGTCCAAAACCTCCAGTTTTTGAGGATTCTGGGCCCGGCCCAATGAACCCCATTTTTCAATCATCCATTTAATCCCATCATGGTTGTTGGCCAGCCTGTGGTGGGCTCTATAAATAGCCACTGCCAAATACAGTATATCTCTTGTATGATATAGTGGCTTAACCAATCTAATCTAACATACATTCATGAACATGGTAGGTATTAAGGCATTGCATGTCTCCTGCATGTGTGCCTTCAGGTGCCATGGGTTCCAAATGTTCTCTCAGTAGACCATACTATACAAATGATTCCATAGAGAGAAATTGAGTTGGGCTAGGTCAGATAACCATGGAGGCTGTTTGATGGGACAATGTTGTCCTATCCAGAAATGTGGGAATTAGTGCTCCAGCCACAGATGCATTGGATAAATAATGCATCAGTGCTTCATTGTGCCACAAATGAGAAAGTCACTTATTCAACATTATGAGCATCATCATGTCCTCCAGCATTTGCAGATATCTTTCACATTTAAGTTACCATAAATGAATATAGGACTGATCAAGCAGTTATCCCAGGTAATATACCACATCAATATCTTACTGACACCCTGCATATTTAATGTCTATCTGATGTTCATTATTTAAAGACATTACCCCAGCTTGCTTGCAACAAAAAAGGAAAATTCATTATTATCCTATGTATGAAGATTTTTTTCACCACCCTGTATTTGTAATATGGAGAATATTATATAATAATTTGCTTATTCATGTTTGTTATAAGAATTTATTTTAATTTCCTCAGATAATGAATTATTTTTTAAATTAACCTGAAGATGAAAATTTTATTTGAATATGAACAACTTATAAATTTTTTTCAGTTAAAAACCTTTGTTTTTATTTACCAATATAAAGTTTTATTATTATTTCTGCAGTTACATTTATTATATTAGCTATCATATAGATTTTTTAAATGTTTGTTACTGAGCATAGAGTTTTTCTACATATTATTAAAGAAAATTTTTATAATTTGCATTAATAAAAATTATTCTATTGCTATTTTAAATAAAATATTGCAAATTGATTAAGTTAGCAATTCAGCACATGTATGGATTTATTTAAATAAATGTATATATTGGTCATATAATTTTTATTTTAAAAATTTTTATCAATTTGATAATTGCAAGTTATAGATAAAATAAAATATTGCATCAAAGAATTCTTGACAAATCTAAAATTAATAAGATATTCTTACATTATTTCATATTTGTATAGTTTTAATTTTTTAAATTGGAAAATTCACAGAAAGATGCTAAAAAAATTTTCAACAGAATTCAACAGAAAACAAATAGCATTTCAGTAATTGATATTATCAATTCCATGATGGAGGGATTACCATTTCTCCAGCTTCCACTTAAAAAAATGAATTTCTTGAAAAATTTCACAGCAGAAAATCAAATTCTTTCAACACAATTTAGCATAAATGAAAGCATAAAAATTTTCATGAAATGTTAGGATGGAGGCTGGAGAAATGGAGATATGATTGGTATGTTTATAGCCACATTAAGCTTCAATTCAAAAATTTCTTGGCATATATCACCTGGCCTTTTCTTGCCTTTTCAAAATCAAATTGCAAGAAAAGGCTAAAATATAATTAGTGTAAGTTACTATATTATTGTATGCAGTATTGCATTTTATTAATGCTTTTGAAATGCTTTAACATCAATATGTAAAATGATAGGAACTTTTTTGGTATCAAAGAACCAATTAGAAATTTTTACATTGAAATTAATAGGAAATGAGTTTTCTGTTTACAAATTTTTATCTGATGAATAGTTTCTAAAATTCTAATTATCTTTGTAAATGTAAAGGAGACCTATATATTAAATTCAGGGCTAATATTTTGCACTTTATTTACCTTAAAATATGAAGTGCATATGTATTCCTGTATATAGCAAAGTGTGCCATGGGAGTTAAAAGGTTGCCAGTATTTGCACTAAACTAATAAAGAAACTTAATGTTAAATTATTTTATGAATTTTTAATCAAGTGTTAAATAAAGTCTGCTTTTCTTTAATTTACTTCTTTCTAGCATTATAAATTAAATGAAATTCTAAAGAAAATGCTTTGTATACAATATAATGGATTAAATAAATTTAAAAACATTCACAGATTAAAATATATAAAGTCTGCTTTTCTTTAATTACTTTTTTAATACTTCTTTCTAGCATTATAAATTAAATGAAATTCTAAATAAAATGCTTTGTATACAATATAATGGATTAAATAAATTTAAAAACATTCACAGATTAAAAGGACACTTCCATTACTAATAGAAAGCACCAGCTTCTATTAATATTATTAAATTTAAAACAGTATTTACACATCTAATTTATTATTTCAGAGTGAAATGTTTTTCCTTAAAAATTTCTTAAAATCTGCAAATATAGGATAGCTTTGGCATCTAAGTCTCTATAGATATTGTCGGCTGGATGGCTGCATGGTAAAGCTATGACTTATCACCCTGGAGGATCCGGATCCAGCCCATCGAACCTCATCCTTCAACCATCCGGTTACATCTAAGTCTCTATAGATATTGTCGGCTGGATGGCTGCATAGTAAAGCTGTGGCTTATCACCCTGGAGGATCCGGATCCAGCCCATCGAACCTCATCCTTCAACCATCCGGTTGACCCCATCATGGGTGTTGACCAGTTTTTGATGGGCTCTGTAAGTGGCTGCTGCCAGATACAGTATATCCCTTGTGAGATATGGCAGCTTAACCTACCTGATCTATAACCTAACCTCTATAGATATTGAATAAATTTGTTATCTTTTAAGATAGTTACCATAATTCAACATCATAAATTGATTCAATACATATAAATCGCACATTACACATGATATAAAGCAACATGTTTTATCTGAAGAAGTGTTTATGTATATGCAAAACTGGTTAACCTGAAATTATCTTAAAAATGGCTTTTTTTATTATGTTGATTATGTTTTTAACTCTTCAAATACTTTTTAATAATTTTTAAATAGAATATTACCATATACTGTGATATTAAAAAAAAATTTTTTTTTAGATTAGTATTTGAGTTTCCAGCTACAGGTGGAATGATTCCATCTTGGAGTTTTCGAACAGTAAAATTGCTTCGCTATGTTTCGACATCAGACTATTTTATTCTTGGCTGTGAAGTAATGTTTTGCTTTTTCATTATTTATTATATTGTTGAGGAATTATTAGAGGTAAGATATTAAATTTTTTAAAATTGTTTTTTAATTAAAAGAATAAAAAACTTTAATTGTTATTAATTAATTTTATAGAAATTTTTCTTCAACAATATTAAACATATGAATATATTTAGCATTGTCAAGATAAAATTTCTGAAACCATTATTTATAGATTAATTAAAATAAATGTTCTTATTTGAAGATAGTTTTAATAATTCAATGAATTCTAAAGGAAATTTTTTCTGTTTTCTAATTTTATTTTATTTATATAAATATTATTTAAAAGAATATATTAAATAAATATTTTATATAATGTAATAAATTTTAAATGTGTAAACTTTAAAAAAATTACAAAATTTCAATACTTTTTCAAAATCTTTATAATGCAAAATTTATAAAATTTTCATTCTTGTTTTGCACGAAAATACTCTATATGCAGTTTTTTAAATTTTTAATATTTTATATGGAAATAATTTCTATTTGTTTATAATATAACGGTTTACAAATTAATAATAAATATAAAATAATCTGTCTCTATTCTGACTCATATTGTTACTTTTAATTAAAAAATATAGACTTTTACTAATGATTATTATTTATAATTTTTTATGAAAGAAGTTTTTCGAATGAGATTATTGTTGTTCATTTACAATAATTTTAAAGCTAAATAAGCTAGATTGATTTAAAGTTTCAAACCTCACTGTCTTATATGAATCACTTAGTAATTTAAAAATAATAGACAATAAACTTATATAATAAAACATGATGCCTTAACCAACCAAACGAACGCAGTCAAACTCCCCCTGGCAGTCAAAGTCTATTTTAAATTTTTGTAAACGATTATTTTTTGAATTAATGCTATGGTGCCACCATTAATTCAAAAAATAATTGTTTACAAAAATTTAAAATAGAATTTGACCACCAGGGGAAGTTTGGCTGTGTTTGTTTGGTTGGTTAGTAATGGTTAATCCCCTAATTGAAAGTTTGATCTGAATGATGCCTTAAAATTTGAATTTTTTGTTCTTGCGATATTTTGTTCCCAAACAATCAGATTGAAAAATGGTGATAGTCATTATTTTATAAAAATATTTATATTTTTATGTATAGTTACAAAACATTTGGATGGGATAGAGTGAATATAAATGGAATACATTAATATGCAAAATTTGCTTCAAGTATTTGCTGGTTAAATGAAATGAAAGAATGTAATTTAACAAAAATATAGTATAAAGAATTTCGATGGGATAGAGTGAATATAAATGGAATACATTAATATGCAATATTTGCCTCAAATATTTGCTGGTTAAATGAAATGAAAGAATGTAATTTAACAAAAATATAGTATAAAGAAATAAAAAAAGCTAATTAACTTATTATTTTTGTATTATACAATATAATATAGGGTACTTTAATCATATATCAATTGACTTGAATAAATATATTAATCATCCTAACACATTGTATTATCTTTGTGTTTCAGATTAAAAAGAATAGATTGAGTTATTTCAAAGAAGTTTGGAATATATTAGATGTTGTTGTCATTCTTGTAAGTTATTAATTTAATTTAAATTAATAAAGTATAATTTGCAATTATTATTATTATTCATTAAATTTTCTCTCCTAAAATAAGTTATGCAAATTATATTTATTTTACTTCTATTTTAATAAATATATCTTTACATAAGTTAATCAGTTTTAATTATTAAGAAAGATTAATTGTTTATCATGGATTAAATGAAAAAAATAAATTTTATGGAAATAATTTTATGATCAAAACTAAACTCAGAAAAAAATATTTAAAAAGATTCTGTTTCATATTAGAAACTTAAAACTTATCTAAACTGATGAAAAACAAACTCTAAAGAAAAATCATATTTAGAAATATGAGACTTAAAGAAAAGTAACAATCTTTTATCTAAACTGATGAAAAACAGAAACTCTAAAGAAAAATCATATTTAGAAATATGAGACTTAAAGAAAAGTAACAATCTTTTAGACAGAAATAAAGTTTATTAAAACTTTATTCTTGTCTAAAAGGATGTTACTTTTTTTATTCATTAGAAAATAAAGGAACCTCAACTAATTTACTCAATATGAGACTTAAACAGAAAGTAATATAAAATAATGAATGTTCATTCATGATTAAAGGATATCCATAGAAACAGTACTATAGATAATGTCATTGATGCCTTTAGTTGATCAACCAGCACAGTTAATTGCTGCTTGATCAATTGATGTTATCATTAGATTGATAAGCTGAATCTCATTACTTATGATTTTGGGATATGATGCATTCTATCAACTCAAATGTTTATATTAAAAAATATACAAAAATATTTTAAAACCAGTTTAATTTTTTAAAATGTTGTTCAAGAGAGTTGCACATTGTGAAGATTCATCTTCCTTATATTGTTTACTTTTGACTAATGCCTCTGTAAAGTTCTCAAAAAAGAAAATCATAGTAAGAAGTTTGAGAATGATAGTGAAATGATTAATAAAGGAAAGAGCAGTTTGAGAGAAAAATATGAACTATATTATTTAGCACAGAATATATATCTTCTTTATCATTGGCATGAGACCAGAGTAATGAAAGTGTGTAAAAGTAATTAGAAATTTTGATTAAATATAGTCTTAAGTTGTGAATCTATTAATATTTTTTTACAGAAAATTTTGATTGAGAGAGAAAAGAATAAGACTATATTTAATCAAAATTTCTAAGTTGTGAATCTATTAATATTTTTTTACAGAAAATTTTGATTGAGAGAGAAAAGAATATTACATCATACTTTCTAGGCAGTTTCTGTATAAGTGAAAATTTCCTGTTCTCTGGTTCTCTAATCTCAAAGTCATTTTTCAATTTTTGCATTATAAATATCCAAGAATCGGTAGTTTGAAGATAATTTTTCTAATATTTTAAAATTAATCTGGTGATGACAAATTAAGTGAATATATTTTATATATAAGTTAATATATCGTACTTGAAAAATAATTAATTAATGGGTAATAATTTATGTAATGGCAAACTATTATGAATAAACAAATGACAATATTGAATAACACATTATGCAAAGTGCATTTAAAAATACATTATGCATTATTTTCCATTCTATGGTAAATATCTCAGATATAGAAATAATATCTGAAAAATTAAGTCTCTCTAAGATATTATTGATTATAACTAAACTAGGATAAAAGGAAAATGATATTTTATTAATATTGCTTCTTCTCGATATACAGTAGGTCCTTAACTTACATGGTTAATTCATTCAAAAAACTTCCACATAAGTCAAATTGATCACAAGTCCAACAATTCTTAAATTTGATATACATGAATGAGTGTATTAGTGATATACAGTAGGTCCTTGATTTACATGGTTAATTCATTCAAAAAACTTCCACATAGGTCAAATTGATCACAAGTCCAACAATTCTTAAATTTGATATACATGAATGAGTGTATTAGAAAACAGAATGGCCAAATGAAATTTATAAATATACTTTAAGCATAAATAAATAAATTTAAGGCCATAACTGTTATTTTTACAAAAATTTTTTCATTGGCATTTTATGGAAAATCAATAAAAATAAAAATATTTATACATCAGTGTATCTCTGAAACTGCATAAGTCAGGGACCTACTGTATTCATACATAAACAGGATGGCACACAAAATGATTCAGTGTTTTATTTCTTAACAAAATCTTTATTTCAATCACAATACCAGAAACCAAAATACAAAAACAATTATCCTGTGTAAATCAAATGTTCAATATGAGCATCATTACATCTGGAAACTTCTTTAACATGAACTGTAATATTTGTATTACTCAATGGCACATATCCTTATTTATCATCTCATTACAGACATGAATGATCAGTGCTTGCAATTCTATTACTGTTTGATTTTTCAGAAAAGTCTTTTTTTTAATGAATCCTCTAAGGAAATAATCCCTTGGCTTTAAATCAAGGCTCTTTAGTCAGGGGTCAATTCTATCCTTTTGTGTATCAATCAGGAAAATGGTGAGAGATCATATGTGAATTGAAAGTGTCATGAAAAAATCCAAAAACAACATTCATTGTATATGGTCTGGCTCCATCCTGCACGAACCCTTGGGATTGTAATGGATATTCTATAGAGTGCACACATTTCTCTACCAGCATACTTCTCCAATAGTGAATTATTATTATTTAACTGTTTATAAAGTTTATGGATTGTTTTGAAGCGAATTGAAAGTGTCATGAAAAAGTCCAAAAACAACATTAATTGTATATGGCCTGGCTCCATCCTGCACGAACCATTGGGATTGTAATGGATATTCTATAGAGTGCACACAATTCTCTACCAGCATACTTCTTCTCCAATAGTGAATTATTATTATTTAACTGTTTATAAAGTTTATGGATTGTTTTGAATGAAGATACTTATCGTGTTTAAAAATGGACATGAAATTGCCTCTGTGACTGCAACACTTTTTGTTTCCACAAAGAACAAAACTGTTTTGTACATTGTTCTACAGTTAGTCTTGTTTTGTAAGATGTTGTTTGTTCAGGAAAAGCATAACATTAGCAAGCTCCAGAAGTATAGCAATTAATCTCCATAAACTGTTGTAACTATTGCCATAATAAAAATCATTCGTTGTCTAGTTGGAAATTTGATACTAAAACAAATACTGATTCATTTTGTATGCTATCCTGTATCTGTGAAAAATAGATGATGCAAATCAATTTATCTTTGGTTTTCCTTGGTTAACAAGCAATACCATATCAAGCATTTGTAATATTTCTACATTGATGTAAAATTTATAGGATTACTTTGCTAATGACAATAGACAGATAGTTCAATATATTAAAAGAAAGTATTTTAAAGTTGCATTTGCAGCAATTAGAAGGAATACTTTAGGAAAAAATTAAATTCAAGAATTGTCACAACAAAATTAGACATATAGAGAAGGAGAATTGCAATAGAATAATCCAAAACATTTTGCCTAATATTAAAATGTACAAATTATAAGTTAAGAGGTGTCTGTTAAAACTAAAGTAGATAATTAAACATTAAGTAATAAACTACAGGGATCAAATTTAAAAATCAAGTAATGTAATAACAATATTAGATACACATTGAAATTGAAAGAGTTGTTAGTTGTAGAGCCAATGGTAGCATCTTGTATTCCCTACCATGGCATTAAGTTATATCCAGATTTAATGTCTTAATTACAAATTTCAATGAATCACTTAAAAAGAAGTGAGCTAGGTTATGCTTAAGAAATAAAAATGTGGACAAACAAGATGATGATACAGTTGAGAAGACCAAGAAATTTGAAATAGGTATAAGATTATTAGGGGATGACTAGTAATCAGGGTTGCAGAGTCTGATGGCAAATGATCTGACTCGAACTCCACCTTTTAAAAAATCTGATTCCCCAAAATTTGTAAGATCTGACTCCGACTCCACCCAAAAACCTCCAACTTTACAACCCAGCAGTGCAGAATCGGATGGCAAATGATCCGATTCCAACTGTACCTTTTAAAAAAAATCCGACTCCGATTCCCTAAAATTTGTGAGATCCAACTCTGATTATAAACCTCCTACTTTACAACCCAGGAGTGCAGAATCGGATGGCAAATGATCCAATTCCAACTATACCTTTTAAAAAAAATCCGACTCCGATTCCCTAAAATTTGTGAGATCCAACTCTGATTCCCGACTCCAGGCAGTTTAAAATTCCGACTCCTCGATTCTGACTCTGCAACTCTGGTAGTAATGATATAGTATCTATTAGGGAGGATAAAACAACTTGTGTCACGCAATACAACATATGACACATACAGTATTTTTACAATAGATCTGTGTCTGATGTTTTTGTTAAATTGAATTGTGAGCTCTTCTGGTATAGAGTCCAATGTGCTGCATCAGTCAAATTGGCCCAAAGCCAGTTTTGACTACAAAGAATTTCATTTAAGATTGATATCCAATTTGTTCTTTTATAAGACAATTACTAGCACAATATTTAAAGTGGGAAAAGGAATACACAATCACAGAAGCGCTTTCAGCTTTAATATATTTATTAAAGTTGAAAGCGCTTCTGTGATTGTGTGTTCCTTTTTCCATTTTAAATATTGTGCTAGTAACTGTCTTATATTTGTGTCTCCAAGTGGATTTCCCTTGATATTTATATTATTGTTCTTTTATTTATATTTATAATATTTGATATAAGATGGTATTTAAATTTTAAGATAGAACAAATATAATTTACTGATAAACTATTGTCATTTTCTTTTATTTATACAGTCAAACCTGTTTTTATGCGGTCGGTTTTTGTGCGATATTTTTTTTTTGTGCGATTTTTATGTGCAATTTTTTTGTGCAGTATATAAAAAACATTCCATCAAATGCATATAACGAATAAAAATTAATTAAAAAATGTAATTAAAAAAAATAACGCACAAAAACCGACCGCATAAAAACAGGTTTGACTGTATTTATAATATTTGATATAAAAGATGGTATTTAAATTTTAAGATAGAACAAATATAATTTACTGATAAACTATTGTCATTGTTAGCTTTATATACTGTTTGTATTAATAATACAATATATGAAATATATTTGCATTATTTTACTTCTTTAAAAAGTAAAGTAAATAAGGAGTTTATTTAAATTTTTATTAATGAATGACTATTCAACTGCAAACAATATAAGAAGGATTATTGCCTGAAAGTACTTTTGTTTTATATTGTTTATTAAAATTTTATAAAAATCTATATTTTTATTTGAACATTATTATCCTAGTTTCAGCAGAATAACTCTTAATAAAGCATATAATAAATATAAGAGTACTTCGAATAATTTTGTAATATTAATTGTTTTCATTTATTAAAATAAGATTTTGTTACACATATTTTATTCTAAGAAGACATTTAATAAAAAATAGAATTTAAGAATAATATAAAATATGAATGTTGAAATGAAATATTATAATCTTATATATATTTTATAAATTTATATATTGATAATATCTTTATTTTTATAATAGTGTATAAAAATTACTAAACAAATTTTTTTAATAATTTTCAGATGTCTATAATATGCATTGCATTTAGTGTTTATCGAACAGTAATGGTTGAAAATTTATTATCAGGATTATTAGAAGATCCAGAATTATATCCAGATTTTGAGTCTTTGGGATTTTGGCAAACACAATTTAATAATGCTGTAGCTTTAGCTGTTTTCTTTGCCTGGATTAAGTTTTTTAAATACATAAGTTTTAACAAAACAATGACTCAGTTATCCTCTACTTTATCAAGAGTAAGAAAATTGCTTTATTATTATTACTATTAAATGTTTAATTTAATTTTTTAAAAAATATTTAAAACTTGAAACTTGTAATTATTAATTTTTAATAGTAATTCATATATTTTAGATCATTTATTTAAAAAAAGAGAATAAAAATCATACTTTTACTCTTTTGGCAATTTGCTTTTACTTTTATTTTTAATCTTTTTTTTAATAATTCAACTGTGAAACTACAATTAACTTTTGAATTTTCGTTTAAATAATTTTTTTATTCAGAATTTATTAAAAATATACAATAAATATATGTACAGTGTTTTTGCGATACATATCTACATATTTTTATGATTTTTTTTATAATTATAAATTTTGTGTACAGTCAGTTCTTGTTATTCACAGATTCCGTATTCACGTATTCAACTATTTGCGAAAATTTATTTGTAACCACAAAATTGATATTTGCGGAGCTTTCGCACTTATTCGTGTATTCACGAAAATATTGTTACCAATGTAAACTCTCTCTCTCTAATAAAGGAAGTTGTTTTTATCAAATGTGGTCTCTCAATCGGTTTGCTGGAACATTTCTCATTACCTATCCTTATTCACTCCACAAACTGCAGGTAGGCCGAAAGCCTGTTCATATCATCCACAGATCCCATAGAAGAATGTGACCCTATGCTTGAATGCAGTCTGAAATTTAGGCACCTGACTTCTTGTGCATTTGCTCCTTATGCTGCAATTTTAAATCTGAGGCGAAAAGCGACTCAGTTTTTCAACGCAGTTCAAAAAGACTATGTGTCAGCTGTCACACCAAACATCTTGCAACATCAAAAAACTATTAATCAAAAATAAGATTTTATTTACTACATAATTAATGTTTTAAAAAATTAAATAAAGATTACTGTAGTTATAATATTGTTTATAGTACTGTACACTGCATATACTATAATTATTTGTAAGTAATGTAATACATATTAAATAAGGTGCCTGTAAACACCAAAAACACATAAACCAAGGATGAAAATGTTAGGTAGAAAGGTTCGCAGGAACCTAACTCTATATTTCCCATAGGCACAATGGTTCACTATTCGCTAATTCAATATTCGTAAAGAATGTATAGAATGTAACTACTGCGAATAGCGAGAATCGACTGTATATTAAAGCTAATGAGGGTAGATTTTCTGCCAAAAGTTCTTCTGTAATTTTGTCGAAAAGTATTTTATGAACCTGTTTAAATACTGTTATTATTTTTAAGGTAGATAAAGCACAGAAACAGTAATATGTATATTTTTTATCTTTTAGTTATTTCAAAATTATAGGTATAAAGTTATTTATCCTGAATGTTTTGGACCTGGGATTTTTCAGATGAAATCTTTCTGGAATTTTGAATACCATCTACTAAAGCATTTAAAAAATTTTAAAAATAAATAAATAATTATTATATCTTAAAATTAAGATATTTTGGATTATTTATCATCAATTAATTCTTTCCAGAACTATGGGAACCTAAATTTATTTTGCTTCTGAAACTTGATGGTAAATCTATAATAATCTGACACTTTTAAGTTCCACACAGTATGTATAGATTCTTCTAATTGAAACTAACTAGGAGAATATCTACATATAAAATATTCTAAGCCAAATTAGAATATTAGTAGCTATGCAGATAATCACTTGGAAGTGCTAGTATTGGTCTAATTCAATAAGTTTCCAAATTGATCATTACATAAGCATCCTGAAATAGAATTCTGCCAGATGCCATGGTAGTCTGACTGATAAAGCATTGGAGCACTATCCCGAAGATCCTGGTTCAGTTCTGGTATAGTGCCAAAATTTTATTTTGGAAAAATTAATTTATGTTTCTAATTACAGGTCGACAATCAAAAATCCAGCAATCAATATTCTGGTTCCATCAGTTTTTCGGCATGAATGTCGGAGTGCATTTTTAAATTTACAATGTTGTCAAGCCATTGTTTTCTGAAGGCACCTATATGCTTTGACAGTGCTGAACTCCAGAATCAGATGTTTGGTCATGCTTGTAACCAGGGTTGCCAGGTTGGCTTTTTTGATGCCAAATGAGTTCTATTTTGGCTTTTTTTAGACATGGTTGGCATTAGAAATTTTTTTAACATTTTGGCATTTTTTCTGGCTTTTTACATTATATCTTTTAACTTTTTTCGAGGGTACAGTAATGAATTAAATTCTGTAGAACTATTTTATTTAGTTATTGAGCATTAAAATTTCATTTGCTTTTCATTTAGTGTTTAATTTTATTTCTTTTTAAAGCATTGTACGAATAGTCTTTTTCTGTTAAATATATACAGCATATTTATACATCGAAAATTCGGAATTTTCGATAATCCAGCAGTCTTCAGGTCCTGAGATTGCCAGATTTTTGATTGTCAACCTGTATTAATTGCTAGATTGCACCACCTTAGTCCAAATTTAAAAATTAATTAATCATTAACTGAACAGATGGTGGCATAGTTACCTTGATTTAAAAATAATTATAAAATTTATAAATTAATTCTAAATTATTATGCTAGGGGTTAATTTGACTTAGAATATATGATTTGTGCAGATTCTTATTTCTTGGTTTTATAAATTTAAATTGTTTTATTTAGTATGCTGATAGATTTGTCTATTAGAATATTTAGCATATATGTACAGGGTGTTCCTATAAAACCTGCAAAATTTAAAATCACAGATTCTATTCATCAAAATAAAGCAAAAATTCCATATAAATATGGGTTTAGAAATGTTTCCGTTTCAAAATAACACAAGGTGTAAAAACACATATTATAAATATTAATTACAATTACAAAGTATATTAGTGTCATGGTGACTGTAGTATGGTTTGCAATCAACTGTAACAAAACAAGCATTAATCAAACACTGCAAGCCACTGATACAGTCTGTGAGTGGCTAGAAATAGCCTGTGATTTTGCTCTTTTTTGAGGGAGTTACATATATAACCTATACTTTTACACTTTGTTATCTCAGAAAGGAAACATTTTTGGACCATGTTTATACAAATTTTTTTCTTTGTTTTAATGAGCAGCATCTGTGATTTAAATTTTCCAGATTTTTTAAGAACACCTTGCATAGCCATTGCCATCACAAATTATATCACACTCATTTCTAGTTCTGCAGTAGCTTGTGCAGCATCATAATGGTTATAGGTACACATAAAAAAATTCTGCTCATTAATTAAAACTGCATAATTTATATATAATAATTTAATATGTACTTTAAAATTTATCTTAATTTGACTATCATATCAAAATGAACAAGAAGGAATAAGGTATAGGGGTGGGCAAACTTTTCGGAGAAAGGGCCATATCGTATCAATAAAATAGAGTCTAGGGCCACATCCCGGGTCCAGCATCTAGTGAAAAATTTTTGAGGGTGCCAGGCCAGGCCCAGCACCCCAAAAAAATTTTTCATTAGACTTCACAATCTGGCCCCCTTTCATGGGAGGTGTAGCTCGTGGTTGGAAGTAATCCTGCCCTTTAGTAATTTATCTCATTGAAAGGGCTGCAAAACAAAATAGTAATAGTCTTTTTATAAAGGGTGCATTTGTTTGATTAAGATATTATAAAAGGGTGATAAATTAAAATTAAGCCAATTTTCTTTGTAGATTTTCATTGGCCGTTATATGAATCATCGGTCTGAATAATGCCGGCAGTCTGAAAAAGTGAAACGCTGTTTTCAGAGAAGCTCGGCAGAGTCAAAATTCTTTTAAATTATATTAAAATTATAATTTAATCATTTTAAATTTGAAACAATAATTTAAAATCATATCTGGTTAGGAAATTGCACAAATATTAAATACGTACACCATAAAATTACAAAAAGTATTGAATTGATTCAGCGAGAAAACGATTTTATTTGATTTTGAATGTACTTTGAAACCGATTTCTTATGCAATGAAGTTTATTCTATTTAACAATTAATCAAATCTATTTTTGTAAAAAATATGCATATTAAAATCTTTGGAAATATGACACTTTTAATGACATCTACAGTTTACCTATGAATTATTATTTATTCTATAAATTACATAAACTATATTGCTGAGATATGGAACAGATTTGATATTTTTTTGCATTTATTTTATTTATCAATAAAATTTTTGGCATTATGGCTATTAACTACGAGGGCCGTGATTTGCCCACCCCTGGTATAGACAATGAAAAAGTGAAATTACAAAGTGAAAAAACATCTTTGTACCATCTAACTTATAATTTCTTTCTTCAAATTTATAATATCAAGATTGAATACTTTAATATATATATATATGACACAGATATGTTAAAATATTCAATTTCATATTACATATAGGCATAGAGAATATGGGAAAAGAGAAAAACGAACCATTATTAATTACATTTAAGTAGAAAGAAATGAGATAGAGTTGTTAACAATTATGGTTTCTCTTTCTAATTGTATTAAGTGTTATATAATTTAACTCTATATACATCAAATAAATAAATAAAGTAGTTCTTGACTTATAATGGAGTTCAGTTCCAAGAATTTCAAACTCTGCCATCTATATGAAATGATTGGAACTCAGAAATGCCCAAAATTTATGGATTTCTCATTACTTATATTTATTATTACACTCCACTTTATTGTAATAAACTTAGCAAATAAAGAAATACAAGAACCAGAACTAAAAAGGATGTTTTCTGTATATCAGACTATTGAGTTGGGAATTGAATCCAGGTCAATTGCATTGACCAATAATGGAATTTATCAATGATATTCTGTTGTAAGTATGAATTGAATTATAAGTCAAAGACTATCTGTAATTAAATCCAGTAGATAAAAACCTTCAATTAATAAAATTTATTAGAATTATATAATAGCATAAAATTTCAAAATTAAATGATTTTCATATTATATAGTGTATTTAGAAAGACTTTCTTATAATTAATTATGGATGTTACTAAGTTGAGAAATGACTTTATTAATGAGTAAAAAATTTAATTTCAGTGTTCCAAAGATGTTGGAGGCTTTGCCATTATGTTCTTTATTGTATTCTTTGCCTTTGCTCAACTTGGTTACTTGTTATTTGGAAGTCAAGTTCAAGCTTTCAGTTCTTTTGGCACAGCAGTGTAAGCTATTTAAGAATTATTCAGTGCTATTTTTAAAACATTTTATGAATTAAAATTATGTATTCTTAATGAAAATCACCAAAGCACTTTTTTATGTTCTAAGAATGTATTTCTAGTGTTCGAATCTGTTAAGAGTTATCGTACCTGAGGAGGGTATAATGTAACACCGAAAACGTTACTGCGATGTTTGAGTAATTAAAAATATTTAACCTTACTGCAAAAAAAGTGCTTTGGTGATTTGCATTGAATACTAAAAGGTTCTAGCAGTTTTCTATTGAGAAATGTATTCTTAATTAGAATATTTTAATAAAATATATTTATATATGATACTAATAATTGTTTTTTATTTGAAAGGTTTTCGTTACTACGTTTAATTTTAGGCGATTTTGATTTTGAAGAACTTGAAGCAGCTAACAGAGTTCTGGGCCCAATTTATTTTCTGAGTTACGTATTCTTTGTCTTCTTTGTTTTAATGGTATGTATATGATGAAATGTGTTTTTTCTATAATTTAGATTAAATTTATAAATCATCTTTTTTTATATTAATGGTTATAAATTATCATCAAAAAATTTATTACTTTATTAAATATAAAGTCAGTTCTGCTTAATTGGGCCACCGGTTAATTGGGACAACTTTTCGCTTAATTGGGACAGTAGCAGAAAAGGATATTTATTGGGACAACTTTTCGCTTAATTGGGACAGTAGCAGAAAAGGAATTTAGCAATTTTTGATATATTTTAGGGATTTTTGGAAGTAATATAACACTATGTACACTGTTATTTGACAACATTAGCGTGATGCAAATCAGTTATCTATCGTCATACGTCTGGAAGTATGCATCTGCTTAAGAGTCTACTGTTACTATATACTGTATCTAGCAATATTCGTTTACAATGTCAATTTAATATAAAATTTTTAAATCTACCACGATGCCAAGAAATGATTTTACACTTTCAAGTAAAATTGTTTTGCTGGATAAAATTAAAAAAGCATCATTTAATACAAGCTATCGTAGACTCACTGATATATAACTGGTGTACTAAAATCTACCATAGACACATCTCCTACAACAAGAAAATCAACTGCGTGAGGAGTGGGCATTATAGAAATAATTCTAGGAACATTCAAAAGAAAGCGTTATGGAAAGGATCCAGAAGTCGAAGAAGTTCTACAAAAAGAAAATCAACTGCTTAAGGAGTGGGCATTACAGAAAGAATCAGGAACATCCAAAAGAAAGTATGATGGAAAGGATCCAGAAGTTAAGAAGCATTAGATCAATGATTTTCTATAGTTAGCAGGCAAAGAGTGAATATATGCAGCCTAGTGTTGAAGACAAAGTCAGAGGAGATCGCTAAAAAGCTAATAATTAAATACCTCTTTTAATAAAGCATTAAAATAGGTACCTAATTATTATTGTTTACCTATTATTTATTTACCTACGAATTACATATTTTATTTTAGAATTTATTATTTATTTACCTACGAATTACATATTTTATTTTAGAATTTATTCATTATTTATTTACCTACAAATTACATATTTTATTTTAGAATTTATTATGATGACAGCTGGACCAAAATGGCTTAGTCCCAACGTGTCCTGATCTGTAGAGAAGGATTCTTAGGTTACTTAATGTTGCCGGGGCAGCCGCTTAATTGGGCCAAAATGGAGATCGGAAGAGCGTCGTGTAGGGGCAGCTGTTTAATTGGGCCAAAATGGCTTGGCCCGACGTATCCCAATTAAGTGGAATTGACTGTATAATGAGAAATCAGAAAAATTAATTTTTATTATAAGGAAATTTTTA
Organism: Olivierus martensii; assembly: GCA_000484575.1. Taxonomy (NCBI): domain Eukaryota; kingdom Metazoa; phylum Arthropoda; class Arachnida; order Scorpiones; family Buthidae; genus Olivierus; species Olivierus martensii. The sequence continues at coordinate 19,456 of AYEL01086260.1, forward strand.
ATAGAAAATAATTTCTGCATTTTCACCACAATCTTTTTGATTAACTTAACATTGATTTTGATTTTGAAATAGATTTTCAATTTTTTGAAAAAAAAGTAAAATTATATACACAGAAATTTGTTTCGCATTACAATAATTGCTTTAGTGTATTTAATAGCAATTGCCATTCATTGGTCTATTTTCTGGTAATTGTTAATGACAACTTTTCAATATAGATATTTTTAATTATTTAATGGGTTAAAATTTATGAAAATGACATCAATTTGTTTATCATGATATATAAATGTGTAAGCATAAAGCTAATAAAATAATGAAACAGTATAGTTTTATTCATTTTAGTTTTAAATTATTCAGTTCACATTTTTAAGATATGTAATTTTTTTGATTAATAGTTTTTTAGCATTCCTACTACAAAACAGTCCATTATGTTATCCATTTTATAAGAACTAAGGCACTTATAAAGTTTCCAATAACAACTTGTTTTCAACTATTAATTGCATATTATATAAATTACAAAATGAAATATATATGTTATTTTTTTTATTAAAATTTGTATTTATTAACAGTTTATTTAAAATCTTATTATAGGAAAAAAAAAGTGTTGAAAAATTTTTGTGTTTAAAAAAAATTATTATTTTTAAATTAAAATATCAATGATAGAAGAATTAATTTTTTAAAAATTTTCTGGAAATTTTCAGTTTCCAAAGATTTGTTTTAAAAATTAAATTAACTATAATTTAAAGAAATGTTCCACCAGAATTTTCACTATGTATAAGCATTTATGATGTCTGAAAGCATTTATTTTTCAGAAGCATTTTATGCATTTCACAATGTTAAAAATTGCATCTAAAAAAAAAGTTTTAATTATCCCTCAAATTTGTATATTATGAGCTATTTTGAAAAATCATAGATAAGTTTTTATGTTTAAAAGAATAGTTATGTGGCATTTTCAGATGTACATAATAGTTAATGAATGTTTGTCATACTTTTATTTTGAAACAATCACTTTCACTTCTTTTTGCAATTAAAGGATCATTTAAAAACATTATCAATTTTCGGCTGGATTGGCCATGTGGAAACGCTTCGGCTTTCCACTCTGGAGGCCCGGGTTTAAGTATTGGCTCCCACCCCTTGAAAATATTTATCATGGGGTCTGGGCCTGGCCTGTCGATCCCCATCCTCCACAATTCAGCTGACCCCTGGCCTGTGGAATGGTTTGTTTTGCTCTGCCATTCAGTATTCTACCATATAGTGTTCTGCCATGTGGTATCATCTGTTGACAAAAAAAGTATATCAATTAATATTTTTAAGATTAATAAGGATATATAATAAGAAGTGTAATACATTTTCATTAATTTTTTAATATTTTAGATATTTTAAGAAAATCATTATTTGCATTTCAGAATATGTTTCTTGCCATTATCAATGATACATATGCTGAAGTTAAATCTGAAATTTCACAAGAAACTAATGAGTTTGAATTGGTTGATTACTTCAAAAAGGTATTATTTTAATTCTTATTTTATTAATTTTTTTTTGTATTATATTTATGCTAGTTTAAAAAATTTAATAAATTTTAGGGTTATAACAATTTCCTTAGTAAACTTGGGAAAAGGGACCAAATTGCAGATTTGCATAATGCTATGAAATTAGCTGATTCAGATGGTGATAATAAACTGTCATATGAAGAAGTCAGAAGAAAATTAAAACAGTAAGTATAAGAAATCTATGTACAAGTTGTTCCAAAATTTATCACCCATTTGAACTAATTATTACTATTCTTGTTTTTTTTTTAGAATTTTGTTGCATAATTTTATAAAGTAAAATGAAATAAAATTATTTTTAGCAATTTTTGTTCATTTAAAAATGTTTCACATAATTAAATAAAAACATTTTACATAACAAACACCATCTAAAAAAATGTTGTAATGACAAATTTTTGCCTCTCGTTATATTTATTCAAAAATTATAAGCAAAACAAATTAGATGAAAACTTTTAGAACAAACTGTGTTTTATTAATTTATTTTAAAATTTTCTTTTTTATTTTATAGACAAAATTTTACTGAAGCAGAAATAGAAATGTGGTTTGCAAAATATGATATTGATGGCAATAGACAGTTGGATGAACATGAAACAAGGCAAATGTTGGCTGACTTAGAAGGACAAAAACTTCAATTGGATCGTGAAATTGAAAAAGAACAACAAATGCCTTCAGATGCAAGCCGTCCAGCATCTGCAGTTGGTGGCCGTTCAGGAGTATCACTTGATGATTTTCACGTGTAAGTATTCCAAATAAGATTTCTCACAGAAATTAATGGCATAACTTTTGAGATTTATGTATAAAAATCAGAAGTAAAATTTCATTTTTATATATTTATAATAATCTAAATTACTTTTAAATAAAATTTAATTATTACATTTATTTTTTATTTGAATTAAGTCATCATATAAAAGCATCTGTATACTAATGCACACTCATTTAAGTTTAGTCACTATCATTTTTATTACTCAGCCTATGAAAGTGGTTGAAGTGTCAGTTGATTATGATTGATATTGTTCATAAATATGAATTGATATTGATCATAAATATGAAAATTGAATTTTCATTTTTATGAACTGATCTTTTTAAATATGAAGAGAATGCAACCAAAATATATTATTATTGCATAATTGTGATATCTAAGATCATTGCATTAATCCAAATTCAGCATATATTTGTTCCTTAATATTTATTTCTGAATGTTGCACTTGTAGAATATATCAATAACAATGATATAGAATAAAAACATTTTTATAAATTATGGGGCATTAAATAACACAATAATAGCATTTCTGTTTATCTGAAAAGAAAAAAGCAGGAATATGGTTCATTACTTTTGGAGTGAATATAATACAATATTCCTCTATTTACTATGAGGTTATGTTTTGATAATCCCATCATAAGTCAAAAATAAATGATTGATAATGATAATAATTTTAATAGTAATAATATACAATGAAAGATCAGATCCAAGGTAGTAAAATCATCCAGAATTGAAACCAATTCTCCAAGTTTTAATAAAACAGGAAAAGTATTTCTAGCCAACATGCTATGAAAATAGCCAAGTTTAGAATATAAGAGAATTGTAAGGTCAAATTGTCATAAGCCAAATGATCATAAATAGGGAACACTTGTATATCATTCATGAATACTAATTTAGGAATGATATATACAGTCAATTCCGCTTAATTAGGACATGTTGGGATTAATCTATTTTGGCCAATTAAGCGGTTGCCCCAATTAAACGAACTAATAATAAATTCTAAAATAAAATATGTAATACATAGATAAATAAATAATTAGATAGAAAAATAATATTTAGGTACCTATTTTAATGCTTTATTAAAATAGATACCTTATTATTACTTTTTTAGTGATCTCCTCTGATTTCGCCTTCAACACCGGGCCGCTGATATTCATGCCTCACCCATTAACTATAGAAAACCATTTGATCTAATACTTCTTAGACTTCTGGATCCTTTCCATCACACTTTCTTTTCAATGTTCCTGTAATGCTCACTCCACATGCAGTTGATTTTCCTGTTGTAGAAGACACACTATGGTAGATTTTGGTACACCAGTTATATTGGCGAGTTTACAATGGCTTGTATTAATGGCTGGCTTTTAATTTTATCCAGCAAAGCAATTTTACTTGAAAGTGTAAAATCATTTCTTGGCATCTTGGCAAAGATTTAAAAATTTTAAATAAAATTGACACTGTAAATGAATATCGCTATGTATAGTATATAGTAATGGTAGACTCTTAAGGAGACGTTGGTTGATATATTTTCGAAAAATCCCTAAAATATGTCAAAAATTGCTAAATTCCTTTTCTCTACTGTCTCAATTAAGCGAAAAGTTGTCCCAATGTTTAAATTATGTATTAGTTTATTATTTTGGTTTCTGTTCTTTGAGATTTGACCCAATTAACTGGAATCTACTATATATATAGAATTCTTGAGATTTGGCCCAATTAAGCAGAATCCACTATATATATATTGTGATTACTGTCTTTGAGATCGACTGTATTTGAATTGACGATATTTATATTTATTCTTGATCATAAACTTTGTTTACTTATATATGTATTGTAAGTGTATTTTAGTACTTGTGGCTGATTCGATTGACAATGTGGAAATGTTTCAAATTTCCACTTAGAGGACTTAGAATGAAATTCAGGTCCCATAACAAAAAATTTATATGGAGGATGTGGGCCTGGCAATCAATCTCCACACACTGTAGTCCAGCTGATCCCTAGCAGATGTGGATAGTCTATTATAGAGACTGAAATGGTCCTTACTATTTGGTAATTAGCAAAATTTGAAAGTGGTATAAAGAAATGTATTTATTCTTGTATTGTAAAATATATTTAAATTGAATCTAATAGGAAGTAATGAAATTATGTATTGTTCATGCTTCATTTTATAAAATATTTTGATTCTAATTCAATCAGATATATTTTTAATTACTGGTATTACGTAATTCAATATAAATTATATTATTATGAAATCTCTTTATGATAGTCAACCCACATTCTTAAAATTTGTTAACATAAATAAAAATAGTTTTTAACATATCAAAATCTAAAATCAGCATTTTATAATTAATATACATAAAATAAATATAAAAATTAATTATATAAAAATAAATTTCC
>AYEL01086261.1:0-17177 GCA_000484575.1 Olivierus martensii
TATTTATTTATTTATTTATTAATATTATTATTCATCATAAACAAATAAATATCTTAGTGAGATATACATAAAACATTCATTTCAGAAAAATTACTAGAATAGAACATATCTAAATCTAAATATTTATAATACTATAATTTCACTTTTCACTTTCTTCTTATATATAATTAATTGAAATAATCTGACAGCTCAAACACGTGTAAAACAAAAAATTAAATTTTTATTTCCGTAGAACTTTTGGCTTAAAGAAGCCATCATCAGTGATAATTATATATAAATCTAAATATCTACACATTATATTAAATGTGTTAGGGTTCCATTCCCTTCCTGATATTTCCTGCAGTATCTCTGTAATCCTTATTAAAAAAAAATGTCTCCTTGTGACAGCTACAATATTTAGTTCTTTTGTACTTTCAAACAATGCTCCAGGTTTTTGCAATGAAGAGTTCTTTAAGAAAATTTTTTTTTTTTTTTGTTGAGAACTAAGTTTGCAATAGTAGATATGTCTGAGAACCAAGTAGTCCTTAATTAGCTATTAGAATGATTTATTTATTTATTATTTTTTTACTTAAGTATTGTAGAATATTGCAAGTTTTAAATTTAATATTATTTTGTTAGAACTGTCATTAACGGTTCCATTCTAATTTTGAATTAATTACATAATTGAAGTTGACTTTAGGTTAAGATAAAAAATTTTTTTGATGATTAGATATTTGTTTTCTGGAGTTGGCTATGTTTTTGTATATAAAGTAATATCTTTTGAAATTAATTTTATCATGAATAAGAAAGAAATGTATATAAAATAATATAAGAAAGAAATATATATATAAAATTATATACAGGGTGAAGAAAAACTTCGTTGTAAAATTTTGTGTACTGATAGGGGACCTCAAAACAAGTCAAAAATGTCTAATGAACATATGGTCTAAATAGCATCGTTTATGAGTAAAGCTACCAGTCACCATAGAGTACAGTACCCTTTAAAGCTAGCCAGTCACCATAGAACAGAAAGCGTCCCGATGCGCCGCTCGCCCTCTTATTACCTAGTAGTAAGTAGGAGAGCGACACAATGCAACATGTCTTTGTAATGCAATGCATCATGACACTTTCTGTACTCGATGGTGATTGGTAGCTTTAAAGGGTTATAATTTGAAGACAATGCTATTTAGACCATATGTTCATTAGACATTTTCAACTTGTTTTGAGGTTCTGTATCAGGTACACAAAATTTTACAACAAAGTTTGTTTTTACCCTACAAATATATATATATGTATATAACTTTAAATAAGGTATCTGAAACAGTTTTTAGATTTAAAAAGAATTCTATAAAAAAAAGAAAAATTCATCAAATGCAAACATTAATATAAAATGAAAAGTTTTTCTTAAAAATTGTCCTAGTTTATATTTTCATTTAGTATTTTGATAATTTATATGAAAAAATATTCATAAATTTATTGATACAACAAAACAAATTTTATAAAATCTTAATTTAATAATTATGATATTTTTACTGAATGAAGGTTTTATCTGGCAGAATTAACTTTATTTACTATTTATTTAGTTCATAGACTAAATCACATAACATTTGATATAATTAGAAAGAGAAACCATTGTTGTTAGTAATTCTGTCATTCCATGACCGGAATTAACTATCAGTTTCAAATTTTCATGTTTTAAATTGTTGAAGATTTTCATAAAAATCCTTATTGGTCTGAAATATAATTTTGTAGTAAATTTTCTTTAAAGAAAAACAGCATTTCACAGGCAATTTTTATTAAGAACAGAAATGTTTTTGACCTATGCTAATAAAAATACAGTGATAACTCGGTTCATGAATCCGTTCCTTGATCCTGTATGTGATCCGAAAAGTTCGTAATCCGAATCAATTTTTCCCATTGCAATTAATGTAAATCTAAATAATACGTTTTTTGTTCTAGAAAAAAATTTTAACATGTTATGACTTTATGTGTAGAAATAATACAGAAAGGAAATAAATATAACAGTAATATTAGAAGAAAGCATGTTTAACATCACCTTCACTAACACTTTTAACTTTTTTGGGAGCCATAATAAGGGATAAATTTAATTAAATAAAGAAAAAAACTAAAATATCAACATTTGTTGGAACTTCACTGTACCTATGTGAGCTAGGCGAATTGGATTGCTGCTGGGGGCGAGGCTGTGCATTGGGTTTTGTGCGCCGCGAGTCACGTGCGCTCCATGCACTCAATGCATGTGTGTTCATAAACCGAAGCATCGTTCGTAAAGCGAAGCAAAATTTGTTCGCAAATGTGTAAAGCATCGTTCGTAAAGCGAAGCAAAATTTGTTCGCAAATGGTGTTCGTGATTTGTTTGTGAACCGAGACGTTCGTGATCCGAGGTATCACTGTAGTAGGGAATTGTGAACCGAGACGTTCGTGAGATCCGAAGGTACCACTGTATATAGCTTTCATAAGGAAAGGAAGAGCTTTATAAAAGCTGAAAATGTTTCTGTTCTTACAAGATGGCAAAACTTGCATAGGCTAATTTTTGATAATTTCTTTATAAATTTGATTTATTTCCCCCTCTATGTGTCAGTTTTTCAAAGTGGGCACTGTTGCTTTTGTCTGTTTTATGAGAAAATCCAAATTTAAGTTTTGTTGCATGAATGACACTTCTTAGAAAAAAGTATTTTGTTGGGGCTTTGATGGTGCTAATGCACTCCTTCGATGCTTGAAGTTGTAGGATCATGTACTTGCTCTGTAGTTTTTTGTGATAAAAATTTTTGTTATAAATATACAAATAAAAAATAAGCAATTAGTAATCTATCACAGATAAATTAATTAAAAATCAGATCTTAAAAATTAAAAATGCAAAAATGACTAGCTATTTTATTTAATTGTTTACAAAAATGAAATGTTGTTATCAAAATCTTTGGGAAATGACACAGAGGGGAAATAAAACAAATTTATTGGAAATTATCAAAAATTGACCCATGCAAGTTTTGCCATTTTCTTGTTAATAAAACTTTCCTGTAAAGAATTGTTTTTCTGTTAAATTTATCAAACCAGGAAGAAGAATAATAAAGTAAATTCTTTATCAAAAATTTATAGTTTTTTATTATTGACTGCTAATAGATTTTATTTAATAAAAATTTATTTTCTAAACTTTTTAAATTTTGTTATAGAAAAAATGCACAAAGTATTTATATTCATTATTCCATAAATTTTTAAATAGCATGATGGATTAGATGAGAAGACCAAACGCCAACAAATGGAACAGTTAGTTCGAGAAGAATTGCAACGTTGGGATTCTGATATATCAATGAATTCTCCTAGAGGGGTAGGATATTTTAATTTCAACTTCAATATTTTTTCATCAAATTCTATTTTATATATATGACAGAATTTGATATTTATTATTATTATATAAATATATCTCTTTATATATATATAAATTAATATTCTGATATTTTTACAGGATGGAGGTAATAATACATAAAGCAAGTTGCAATATACCAATTTTAAAATAAGCATGAAGTTTTATAAATGAGTAAATATGGAAAAAATTATCTGCACTGTCACTATAAAAAGCATAGTGCTATCTTTATGATAAGTTCATTGACAAAATATTTTAAAATTAATTGAATCTCAAAAGCATTTATTATCCACACTATCAAATTGATGTGTCACAAATTTTTTTGATCACAATATGTTTAAAGGAATACATCAAGACATAATTTAGGCAATAACATATTCAAATATTGAATCATTTTTCAAAAAGATAAGTTATACTGTATAAACCTTTAATTAAAAATAACATAACGCATAAAATACAATTATATTTTATATATATATATATATAATTAATACATGTTTTAAAAAAATCAAAGGTTTGTTATTTTGAGAAGTTCTGAAAAAGGTTGAGAATCTATCAGAAGTACTTGACTTAATATAGTTTATTTTGGTTCATTGAATGTGATATGTCTATAAGGAAGAAATGATGTTTATAATATAAATAGGAAACATTTTAACCTTATAATTCTGAAAAAGAATGAAATGTTCATAAAAAAAAACTTTAAATTATTATTTCTCATTTTGAATTATCAGTTGCAATTAAATATTTGATTTCTAAATTGTAACAGATTATTCACTAATGCAAAATGACAATTTTTATAATTGAAAATTAAACAAAAGATGAATAAAAATTCAGCAATTAAAAATTAATTTAGCAATTCTAATGTGCCTAAATTATAAATATCAGTGTACGTAATTATTAAAAAAAGAGAGATATATATGGAAATATTATGGAAGATAACAATAATGATGTATGAAAATTATTTTTAGTTATATCAAGTGGATTTTAAAGTACTTGTATATTGTATTATAGTAGATATAACTAAGAATGTGATACTTTAATTCCTTAAAAAAAAATAAAAATAAAATACAATTATTTTCAATATCATTTAAGTCCATATCAAACGATTAATTTGATAGCTTAATATTATTTGATAATTTCTAACAAACTGATTTAAAATAAAAGAGTTTTAAATTTTATTAAATTTAAAGATTAAAATATAAGAATTATAAGTTCAATAAATTATATTAATTTTATCAAATCACATAAATATTCATTTCATAAAAAATTGAAACATGCACATATCATAATGTCCTATTTTCATGTATTATCTAAATAGATGTATCATCATTGAATCTTAACCCTTTCATAAATTTTATTGTAAGTATACTGTGTATTTTAAAGCTCGATAACTTTTGCATTATTTTAGAATTATAAATTGCAGTTTATTGCTATCATTAGTTTTATATTTTTAAATTGAAATGATACCACACTGTAATCAAAAATTGTCAATTTTGTATCATGCATATCATTTGAAGTTATTAAGAGTTATTAAAATTAATAACGTCTTTTTTTTTTGCTGTTAAAGTTGTTATGAAAATTTTATTTAATAATTCTCAATCATAATAAAGAATATAGATTTTAAAAATAAACTTTTTTAGAATTTATAAATGGCATGCTTAAAATTTTTTGTTTCACGGAGCTATTTAATTATTACTTACCAGTTAGTGACTGGTTTCAGGAAATTGACAATATGATTTACTAAGTAAAGAAAAAATCTCTAGCATTTGTTTCTTTATAGTATTTTTTTTTTTCAAATAAATAGTTTAATGCAATAATATATTATTTTTATATTTATCTGATTGGGATATTATGAAAGGGTTATTATTCAATTAAAAACTTTTGAATTCTAGTCAAATTTATATAATTTTAAAACTATCTGGAATATGCCATAAAAATCTAGAATATTGGAAACAGTATTTGTTCATTCTAGTCATTTCATTTATAAATAATATACTTTAAATTGTAAACTGAAAAATTTTAATGTAACTAAAGTAAAAGTATCCTGTAACTTATGGATTATTAAAAGAAATAAAAGTATATAGTAGTGGCAATATAAATCAATTTATGTAGTAATTTATTCTATTATTTTTAATACAATATTTTATGATAATTGTTTTTTATTTCTATTAAATGTTACATATATGCTTATTGTAAATAATTTTTTAATAATTCAAAATCAACACACAAATAAAATTATAAAAGCAAATAATTTTATACTTTTGGATTATTTTTATAGTTAATTTTTTAGAAATTAAACTAGTGTATTGGGCTCTCATCTGAAAACAAAATTTATAAATGGAAAAAAATTCATATTATTAAATTAATACTTAACAGAAACTGGAAACTTTGTATTAAATTATAAAAACTAGTGATCTGCTAATTGTTCCAAATATCATCATTTTCAGAACAAAACTGGACTAGGTTTGGGTTTTATATATAGTTTGAAAATTTTGAATTATAGTAAATATTTTTATCTGATATTTTAATTGGCAAATTAAAAAATCAGTACTGCCTTTAGAAAATATTTCACTAATTGTATTTTAAATTTTTTTAACGTGGAAATATATATTATTATTTTTATAAGCCAATATATATTTTATGAAGATATCCCACAATAAAATATTTAAATAATTGTTATATCTCAAAGTTTTTTTTTGTTCATTTAAACATAATGCATTGATGTTTTAACATATAATGTATTTATAATCCAGCATGTTTTGATTTCTGAGTGTGTCTTATCCACTAATTAGCAAGTTTGGTGATAGCTTATTTTAATAAATAAAGCAGATATTTTTAAAAATCGGTTAGCATGTATATTTTCATTAAATCATTTCACAATATTTGTAGTGTTATAATTACTGTATTGTAAATTTATTAGGCATGCACGGAGATTGGAATTCAGTTAGATGAATAGATAGTGTAAAGAAGTAGTTTCCAACGTGCAATTTTAATGTAGCTATTATAGAAAAATAAAGCATTTATGAATATATATTCTTTCCCTTATGTAATTTCTCTCTCTGATTTGGAAATTATACATCATAGTCTTCAATAAAAATCAGGCATGCAGATTCAGAAAAATTATAATTTTTTTATGTAATTCTACACATTTCTAGTCTCCAAAAAAGCATTTTTCAAATGTGGAAATACGGAATCAACAGGTCTGATGACCTACAAGCGGTCCAGGTTTGACGCGTGAGTAAGGATGACTATCTGAGGCGTCTCAGCGAGAAATGGAGAACAACATTGAACGTAAATTCAACAGCTTCTTTTATTCATTAAAATTATATGAGAGAGATACAGAATTTACAAATATCTTTCCTGACAAATCCAGAGAGGAATACCTGTAGTAGTTGTAGTTCCTTAAAGTCGGAGTAGACGACACTATAGTCTTTAGTCTCTATAGAATTAATAGTCTTTAGTCCAGATGATTGTAGGCACAATACAGCACAGATGGACGAATTTGACGGAAAAGGATTCTAAAACTTCCTTGGAAATCTTGTATAATTAATGACGATTCAGATTTCTCGAACGACAATCCAAACAGGAGAGGATGCACAACAGATCAGCCAGAACCGCTACTCAGAACCAAATGAAAAGTGTGTACCTTGGTCTCTCCAGCTCTTTTATTTGGCTGACCTCTCCTCACCTTTCTAACAGATCAGCCAGAACCAAAGCCTCTAAGACTTTGTGAAAAGTGTGTACCTTGGTCTCTCCAGCTCTTTTATTTGGCTGACCTCTCCTCACCTTTCCCGGGGATGTCTGTTACTGTTCTTATACAATCGATCTGATAGATCAGTTAACATTCGTATTACGACATTCAAATAAACCATCTTGAATTAAAGCATTCCAAAGGACAGGAAGACAATCCGACACCTCCTGTTTCTCAATTCAACTGCGTCATTACATCTTATTTTAACTGCGTTGTTAAATTAAATTTTTGGTTCATATTCGCGACAAAAAGGGGGGTTCCCGATCCCCACACAAATATCAAATTAAATAAAACTTTGTTACAATTGAAGAAACAAAAATCCAGACATAATCCAACAATAGATTCTATATGTAAGCTAAATATATGCTTGGGTCAGTAAGAAATAATTCCAAGTACAGGTAGGCCTCGATTAGTGCGATTTCGAATAATGCGATATTCGCTTAGTGCGACTTATAAAAATGATACCGTTTTTCAGTTAGTGCGAGCAAATATTTGATTAATGCGAGTTGTAAGCATAGACTAGTCTTACTAACAAAGCTCCGCCTCCTTTTATGATTTCAATTAACAAATTACCGTTAATTTTCAATTAGTAAAACCGACGAGGAGCATTCCAAGAACAGTCATTTGGCTTTGAATGAATGAAACACCAGAAAGATGGGCTTTTTGCCGTTAGCTATTTTACATTACTATTATTCAGCTTTGTTATCGTATACATACAGTATAGTACAGATTTTTCTTTTTTAAATCTACTATCATATACATACAGTATAGTACAGAATTTTCTCTTTTAAAAAGTAGTATCGTATACTTACAGTATAGTACAGAATTTTCTCTTTTAAAAAGTATATCATCATATACATACAGTATAGTACAGAATTTTCTCTTTTAAAAAGTATCAATGGATAAAAAAGCTAGAACACTTTTGATGATAAAACAGGAAATGAAAAAAAGAAGAGGTTTATACAGTATAGTACAGAATTTTCTCTTTTAAAAAGTATCGAAATGGAAACTATAATCATCATATACATACAGTATAGTACAGAATTTTCTCTTTTAAAAAGTATCAATGGATAAAACAGTATCCATTAGCTATTCAACATTACTATTATTCAGCTTTGTTATTGTATACATACAGTATAGTACAGATTTTTCTTTTTTAAATCTTTGAAATGGATAAAAGGAAGAACACTTTTGACAATAAAACAGGAAACAAAGAAAAAAAAGAGGTCAGTGATTACGTTACAGCAAAAAATGGATGTGACGAAATGGATGAAAGAAAGAACACTTTTGATGATAAAACAGGAAACGAAGAAGAGGTTAGTGATTACGCTAGAACAAAAAACGGATGTGATTGAGCGACATAAAAGCGGCACTCAACTTCCGCTATAAGAGGTTAGTGATTACACTACAGCAAAAAATGGATGTGATTGATCGACATAGGTCAGTGATTATGCTACAGCAAAAAATGGATGTGATTGAGCAACATAACTTACGCTAGAGCAAAAAACGGATCTGGACGATTTAAAAATAAGAATCTGATTATGCTAGAGCAAAAAATGGATGTGATTGAGCGGCGCTCAACTTCCGCTTTCGATTTGACGGTTGGTTTGTGATGGTATGAGACGTAATTCCAGGTAAGTTATTAACTTTCTCTCCCTGTCCAAACAGTTAATATCAAATTGGACTATCCCGGAAGTGATCATGGTGTCTTCCTAATTTTATTTGTTCCTGTCTTTGGTAGCTCACTTGTTTCTGATATTCGAAAGCATACAGTTGTTAATTTATTCGGTTAGGAGAAAAAGAAGTCTTAAATATAAGCGATGGCAGAAGATATCGATATGTATATTTCGGAAGAAAGTGATGATTATACTGATCTAGATGAACCTAGTTCCAGAGGACTAAAATTTAAAAGAAGATTATTCTACGATTTTGAATTACCAGAAGAATTAAATAAAGAATTACTAGAAGATAATCCGGAAACGGAAAAAGATTATGAAGAAGAAGAAAGCGACGAAGAATTAAGCTATGAAGAGGAAAACGATGAAAAAGAAAGCGATGAAGAAAGCTACGAAGAAGAAAGCGATGAAGACGACAATTCCGAATGGAAGAATAAGAATTTTAAATCAAAAATTGTCGAATTTACCGGAAATCCGGGATTAAAAGTAAGTGCCCCTTCTAATAATAAATTTGAGTGGTTCGAATTATTCCTAACGCCAGAATTAGTAGAACATCTTGTAATAGAAACTAACCGGTATGCCGAACAATTTTTTCTGGCAGAAACAGTTTCGTTTTCCGAAGGATCAAAGACAGAAGGGCCGTTCTCTACTCGGCGGAGAAAAGAATGGATACCAGTAACAAAAAATGAAATGTATCGTTTTTTAGGTTTGCACTTACTTACAGGAATAAACAGAAGGCCCGATATTAGACTGTATTGGAGTAAAGATAATCTTTTGAAGTGTGACGAATTTAGAAAAGTAATGCAACGGGATCGTTTTTTAACAATACTAAAGTTTCTGCATTTTTGTAACAATGATAATATTCCAAAGAATAATAAGGATAGACTTGTAAAAATCAGAGAAGTAGTAGAATATTTTATTAATAGATTTAAATCAGTATATATTCCTAATAGACGTATAGCAATTGATGAAGCTATGCTAAAATGGAAGGGAAGATTAAAATTCAAAGTGTACATGCCTAACAAACCTGATAAATACGGCATTAAATCGTATGTTTTGGCCGAGTCGTTATCAGGCTATGTTTGGAACTTTGATATATATTGTTGCGTGAAAAAATCTATTCAAGAAATTGTTTTAAATCTATTAGACGATTTAATAAATAAAGGATATTTCTTATATATGGACAATTTTTACAACAGTGTTAATCTATCAGAATTACTACTCTCAAAAAATACTTATGTATGCGGAACATTAAGAAAAAATAGAGGTGAACCAGAAGAAATAAAAAAAGTTGCATCCCGTTTAAAATCCGGAGAAATATTTTATATGAGACGGGGTCAAATATATATTCAATTATGGTGTGACAAGAGGGTTGTCACAACAATATCAACTATGCATGCTCCAAAATTTAAAGAAGTTAAAACAAGAGGTCACCCAGAAGGTATTATGAAGCCAGTAACAGTCATAGATTATAACAAATATATGAAAGCAGTAGATAAATGCGATCAGATGATAAAATATTATCCATGTTTTCGGAAAACAACAAAATGGCCAAAAAAATTATTTTTCTATCTTCTGAGCATTTCTTGTTCAAACGCATTGATTTTGTATAACAGACAATTTCCAGATCATAAATCATCTTTATTAGATTTTATGCTTGATATAATTAGACAGATGTTGATGAAAAGAGACGATATTTGTGCTCCATCCACATCATCTTTTCTTTCCAGTTCCGATCCTGTTCATCGTCTATCGGGAAGGATTTCGGATCATTCTTTAATTTCAAATACCCCTGGAAAGAAAGGGCATTCGAAAATGCGGAGATGTAAAGTCTGTTCAAGTAAAAATATAATAAAACGATCATCAGTTAGATGTAAGCAGTGTAAGGTTGTTTTATGCAAAACTCCTTGCTTTGAAATATATCATACCAAGAAAAATTACTAAATCATTGTATTTTATATATTATTTATGATTATTTATTCATTTTATTTTTTCATTATTATTATTATTTGTTCAAAAAACTCATTTTATTTCAATATCATTATTATTTGTTCAAAAAACGCATTATTATTATTTGTATTTTTTCATTTCATTATTATTATTATTTATTCATTTTATTCATTATTATTATTTTATTTGAAATTAAATTATTTGATTGAAACTGTTTCTGTTTTGTTTGGAATTTTTATACTCGTTATATCAACAACACGGGAAGGTTCCAGGAAGAACTGCACGTGTGCACTTCACCCTTCACCCTCATTTAGGTGAGGGTCAGCATTTGAGGTACTAAGATAAATGATGATTAGAACTAAAAAAAATTATAAATACGGAAATATTTTCTATTATTTACACAACTTAAGACAATAAGAGTAAATAATAATTATTATAAAATAAACATCTATAATATTTCTTTTGAAATCAAAGCAGTTAAAAAAATCAATTTTAGCTATGATACTATTAAAATAATTACAAAATATGTTTTATATTAAACCTAAATTTATTAACTTAAAAATACAGACAAAACAAATACTTTTTTATTTTAAGAGTATTGTATGAAGCTATTAGATCATCTTTATTAGATTTGAAAAAATTGGAATAAACGTAGATATTCTTTAAAAATAAACAAATTAAGGATATATAAATGCGAGGCCTATCTGTATACTAATTGGTTAGAACTACTATAACAGATACAGGAATATCTCGATTATCGCGGTTATTGTTGCCACAAAAAATATCGCAATAATCGAATCCGCGATAATCGGGATAAATAACTGCCAAGAATGTTTCAAATCTATTAATTAAATTTTATATACGAGGTACAAAAAACGTGTTAAACGTGCCAATCTTCTAAGCTGATCACTCAACGTTTCTTCTTGATAGCTGTTGACTTGATATCATCCTTTCTTCTTTTAGAATTCATTGTAGGGGTAAATAAGAAAAGAAATAAATAGTCACATGCAGTGCCGACTGTAGAGGTCCCGCCACCTGATGCAGCTTTCTTGTAATATCTACTCAGCAATGTACAGTATTGCTGAGTAACAATGTTGAGAAAATAATAATTTTGGCGCCCCGATGCTATTCATCATCTGCTTACCTGGTTAAGCCGGCCCTGTCCACGTGTACTTCAGGTAAAGGCGGACAGTTACTGATGAGTGCTGAGCGAGCGCCCTGTAAGGATTCGGACAGACGTTTATTTTTCTTCCAATGGAATCCGAAACTACAACGTCACACCACTCGCAGGTGTCAAATATATAACACCAACAAACAATAGAATCAGACTTTGTTCGCAGAATTCAAAATAATAATCGTCTAGAAATCATCTTTAAGAAACAAAAAACTGTTCACATAATCAGTAGTCGTTAACCGAAGCCTGCGTCGTTAACCAAGACATTTGTTCTTACAACCACTCGTCGTTAACCAAGCACGTCGTTATCCGAGGCCATTGTTAACAAAGATATCACTGTATTTGTCTTGCCTTTGTTATGTAAACGTCGTCATAATTCTGCCTATAGTACAACATTCTTCTACAATAATAGAAATCTTTAAAATTGCAACTAAAATGAATTATTTTTGTGCAATTCCGCTCTGCT
Organism: Olivierus martensii; assembly: GCA_000484575.1. Taxonomy (NCBI): domain Eukaryota; kingdom Metazoa; phylum Arthropoda; class Arachnida; order Scorpiones; family Buthidae; genus Olivierus; species Olivierus martensii. Next base: position 12,376 of record AYEL01086261.1, read on the forward strand.
CTGTATTATTTTAGGTTTATATGCCTATTTTAAGTATTATTTTGCGATTAAATTCAGATAACTTTTTGAAATATAAAGTTAATAGATGTAAATCAACCTAACTCGAAGATTCTCGCAGGACCAAAATAATTAATATATCGCTATGAGATTTTTATGATACGAATTCGTAGAATTTTTGTAATTTTCGAGATTTATAAGAATTTTTCTCGAGAATCAGGAATGAAATTTACTGATAAATCTCGAAATTTTTCGAGACGAGAATCTCAATCACAATCACTAATTGGCTTTTATTTATTAAAATTAATTAATGATTTCTCATCATTAATATAACATACTATCATTGAATAAGACAAACATTGATAACCGGAAATTATTCATTAATCTGTAAATTATCCAAATACATATTTTGGTTTTAAAGCATCTTTCCTTTTAGAAACAAGTTAAAGATTAAAATCATAATTGTGTAATATTCATAACAGTATTTGTAACGACGACGCTATTACACAAAGAAGGTTCCATCAGTTCTGCGAGTTCTAGCAAAACAGAAAAGCAACTATATACGGCTTCAGCTGCCTAATAAAGAAAAAGTATCAAGTTAGCTATCCCTACAGTTTTTAAAAATTAAATTATAATTAATAGCAAGTTATAAAACGAAAAAAAAAATACCTTTAATGGATAAGATCTGGAAAGAGTAAAGAATCCTCCACAAGAAAACCCAATTTCCTTATTGGAAAAGAGTTTCATAAAGCACAGCATCTAAAATGATTTCAGTACAAAATATTAAATTTTAACAGTTTTTTCTCTAAATAATTTTCTAAACAAACATAACAAAGTAACACGTACTCTTAACTTTTCTGTTAGCATCAATGAAGAGGACGAAAATTTTCTTATTTCTTGGTAAGATCCGTAAAACTGAAAAAATAAACTCATGTAATTTTGTACACTAAAAATAGTGAGTCGAAAGAAAATCGTTCAAAAAAGTTCATAATAAAATTAACGGCTTACACGAACAATCATCATAGACACCTGTCTGGATACGAAGAGTAAACCCAGAAACATGAAAATGGCCGTAGGAATGAAAACATATCTCAGTAAAACAATTGTAGACCGACTTAATATGATGTTATACATGCATAGGCATAAGAAGTAAATGGAGGAAAAATAGGCAACGAATATACAATTTTCGAAATTATTCATTTGATTAAGAAATGCATACATCTTTTCGTGATTTTTTATGATAATTTGCATTTTTGTATGATTCATAACTCTAACGGCATTCTGACTTTCTTCATCTAAAATCTTTAACTTTAAATGAAAAGAATAGATACCGATTATGATCGGCGTGATTACGAAAAAAATAAAACTGATTACATATATACTAACTAGGGAGTTCCGAAAAGCGCATAGTAAATCGCTAATATCGTACTTTTTAGCGGAGAGGGCAACAATCCATAAAATCGAAGGAAAAACGGAAACCAAACATACGTAACTCAAGCCAGAAATCAGAAGAATTTTCTTCTGATAGCGCTTTATTTTCTCATATTCGTGGTTCTGTCTGTCTCTCGCCCCAGTTAAGGTTAGGATTCGGTTTTAACTTTGCATCAATACTTTCGTTAGTTTTATTCTATTCTATTTTTCTTTGATTCATGTTATATGTTTTCTAATTATTTGTATTATTATTATTTTATATTAAATATATTATTTTAGTTATATATAGTTTAATTGTCAATTGTTTGCCGCATGTCTCGCTTCACTTCTGGACCCCTGACGCGTCGCTTACCCACGCCGCTCAAGTTTTTCGGCCAAAATCTCGTCTATAAGACCCCCGGACCCCCCACAGCCCTCGGATAAAAACGAAGTGCTAAAGATAGTTACCTGGAGAGCAAATGTAATTCTGGTTGCTTATATAGTTGGCTATATCTCGAAGCCGCGATAATTCGAATTTTGAGCGCAATAATTGAATTTTGGTATCAAATTATAAACCGCGATAAATCGAGAATCGCAATAATCGAAACCGCGATAATCGAGGTATTCCTGTATTTGACAAATGTGATCAGAAATATTACAGATTACTATATCTGTATCAAGCATAGTGACGACTGACTATTTTTTTTGTTAACAGATGACGTCACTTTCCACTCGGTAAGAGTACTAAGTGGCGGGGCGAAACAAGCCCTTCCACAGGCTGCCTACCCCTGCGGAGGGGTCAGCCAGATGGTGGAGGACGGGGATCGACGGGCCGGGCCCCATTCTAGTAGAATACTATGTGACGGGACGAAACAAGCCCTTCCACAGGCTGCCCACCCCTGCGGAGACGGGGCGAAACAAGCCCTTCCACAGGCTGCCCACCCCTGCGGAGGCGGGGCGAAACAAGCCCTTCCACAGGCTGCCCATCCCTGCGGAGGGGCTGGGCGAAACAAGCCCTTCCACAGGCTGCCCACCCCTGCGGAGGGGTCTTTCTGGTAGAATACTATGTGGTGAGCGAAACAAGCCCTTCCACAGGCTGCCCACCCCTGCGGAGAGGTCAGCACTTCCACAGGCTGCCCACCCCTGCGGAGGGGTCAGCCGGATTGTGGAGGACATGGATTTAGATTTCACAGACTGCCCACCCCTGCGGAGGGGTCAGCCGGATTGTGGAGGACGAGGATCGACGGGCCGGGACCCCATGATAAATATTTTCAAGGGGTGGGACCCGTTTCCCACCCCTGCAGAGGGGTCAGCCGGATTGTGGAGGACGGGGATCGACAGGCCGGGTCCGGACGACTGACTATTGTAATAGATCACTTAATAACATTAATGTATAGTTTGTCCAAGTTAGTTGTGTGGGTTCAGACTGCGCATGCCTTATCTAGACTGGTCTATTGTGTAAAAAACGAACGTTTGTTGTTAAGTTGATGGGTAAGCATCAGCTTAGAAAAAGAAAATTTATTTTTTTACATTATATTAAAATTTATATAAAGGATTTTTCAAAAAGTAACAACTATTCAATCTATCTAAAAAAACTCATGTAATTAGAATTCCCAGTTTTCCCATCCGTTCTGCATGTACACCCCTTTGTTGTAAATAAACTTATTCCAGTTTGTGACGTTTTCCCACATAACTAACTTGGACAGACTATATTATATTTTTTTAATAAACAATTTTCTGCTTCGGTAAATTGTTATTTTTTGCTTATTATACAATCGAGATTTAATAAATTAAAGTTTCTGGTATATTCTCTTTCAATAAACAATATAAGCAAAATGACGCCCATCCTTAGCCGTCCGTTAAATCCGCTATTGTATTATATATATATATATATTTTATACAAAATAGGAGAAAAAATCAAATTTGTGACATCACGGTCAGAGCGATCAAGCTTGGTATGACGAGAAATGGGGAAGAGTCAAAAGTATTCGAAATGGCGTGCCGTACTTTATGAATGCTACTTGATAAGTGGCGAGACGAATTTAGCCCCTATTACAGTTTCCATACCTATAGAGGGTCGATTGAATTATACAGGATGGAAACTGACGGGCCAGTCGGACTTCCCTATATATTTTCCAACAAGTAGTCCATAGAAGTTTTTTTGTCAACAGATGATGCCACATTCTATTCTGGAAGAATACTATGTGGCGAGGCGAAACAAGCCCTTCCACAGGCTGCCCACCCCTGCGGAGACGGGGCGAAACAAGCCCTTCCACAGGCTGCCCACCCCTGCGGAGGCGGGGCGAAACAAGCCCTTCCACAGGCTGCCCATCCCTGCGGAGGGGCTGGGCGAAACAAGCCCTTCCACAGGCTGCCCACCCCTGCGGAGGGGTCTTTCTGGTAGAATACTATGTGGTGAGCGAAACAAGCCCTTCCACAGGCTGCCCACCCCTGCGGAGAGGTCAGCACTTCCACAGGCTGCCCACCCCTGCGGAGGGGTCAGCCGGATTGTGGAGGACATGGATTTAGATTTCACAGACTGCCCACCCCTGCGGAGGGGTCAGCCGGATTGTGGAGGACGAGTACGGACCCATGATAAATATTTTCAAGGTGTGGGATTCGAGTGTCGAACCCGGATCCTCCAGAGTGGAATGCCGAAGCGTTTCCAAGTGGCCAATCCGTCCGACCTTCCTTTAAATTTTCTGCCTATATAGTATTGATGGTAATCCAGAGAGTTAAACATTTAAATATCGCGTTTACTGGCTTAATTTTTCTTTTACTTAAAATGAAGGTTGTGACTAGCGGTATGCTAATAAATTTTTAACAATTGGCAGTAGCTGGAAAAATATGCATGCATATACTGTATGCATATAAATTTGTTATGAATTTTACTGATTTATAATAAATCACAAAATTTTTAAACAATAATAAAATATTTAATATTGTTTATTGCAAATTCCATATAGTTAAATGATTCTCATTGAATGCTTTTGTTGATTTTTTTCCGAACTCGTTTCCGTGGCCATTCTACGGTTGTGATTCAAAAATACCACCATAGAAGAGCAGACGATTGCAATCAATTAACAGTTGCAACTTAATTTGGCATAAACACACGAAATATACTAATGTGAATTATACATATACTATTCGCTATTGCCAGTGTATAAACTTTCCTGTATTTTGTGCGTACACTAAACAACTCTACTAAAAGAAATAATGTACAGTCTATGACAGAAAGGTTTTGACATCTACCGTAGGGGCTGTATTAGAGGAAGTAGTTTCGATTGTAAAGTCTGGAAAATCTCCGCACAGCAGCTTGTAATGAAGTAGACTGTTCTTACCGCGGTAGAAATAGGGGTCGGGGAATATTTCACAGAGGGGAGAATTTCTATGAC
>AYEL01086262.1:0-32642 GCA_000484575.1 Olivierus martensii
AAATATATCGTAAAAATATTTGATATTTATTTGAGATAAATAATAAATTTATATTTTCTATATTTCTTAGTTTTAAACCTTCAAAATGAATTAATCATGTCATGAAAATTACGTAATTAAGCTGTCCCTCACAAAACTCGCTTTACCCATTTCTTCAGAAAATGAATTAATCCTTTCTAAAATTCAATGCTCATCACATGGAATTCCAGTAATTACAATCCATCTTCGATAGGTTACCGGTCTGTTACCGCAATAGGTGAAAACCATTTCAGAATAGACTGTACATCATGTATCAAGATAACTTTCTCTATATTTGAAGTGTCGATGGATGGCAATTTTATTCATACTGTTGATTCATCATCAGATACACACGATGCATGCCCTATCCCTTCGATGATACGACAACCGAAAGCGAAGCCTGAACTGAGGCGGTCTTGCTCTTATATAATTTTAACTCTTCATTCACCTTTCCCGGGGATGTTTATTTCTTAGCTTTCAATGGTTCGGGTGTCATTTCCTTTGAATTCGAAATGAAACCTGTATAATATCTCTTATCTCGATTTATTGTTTCAAAGAACAAGGGTCTAATAAATGTCGAAATACAACGCATACAGCTATCGTATTTCGTTATAAAATTTTTCCACTGTTGAATTCCTCCGTTCGGGGATTCCTGGCCCCCACGCTTATCTATGAAAAACTTTTAAATCTGATTACAATTTTTACTTCTTTGTGTTAATGAAATTTCTATATTTTTCACTTCAATTTTAATAATAATAATCAAAGTAAGGTAGGTGCGAGTAATAAGGCCTATGTAAGGAAAATTATTTATTTCTCAGCTCGCAAACCCCAAAAAATATCGCGCAAGCACGGATTATATACATTAATGCCTTAAGATTGTAATAAACGTTTTATTATTGCTTGAAAGTATGTTTACAAGTTTTTTTTTAATGTTTTAAGAAATGATGCAAATGGGCCTTATTAAAACAGCTATTTGTAATAAGGCCCACGTTGGAAAATGTTCAAAAAATAGGAAATTGAACGGATTACCGCATGCAACTATTGTAAGGTTTTGCGTATGCTCATTCGCTATTAGGTGAACCCTCTTGGATCCAGATTTCGCCCGTACCCTTTGCTGCTGATGGATTGTAAATCTGCAGCCTTTCTCGTCCATATTGTAGATTTTTTCGGGCTTGTTTTTGATGTCCATCCTTGTCATCAACTCATCCAGTTTTGAGTAGTAGTCGCCAACAATGAAATGGTTAAGCTTTTGTGCTCTAGCAAAGTTCATAGTCTGAGCTTTCCTCCTCCTCACGTCAGGGTGCCGCTTCAGAAAATTCCACATCCAGAAAGTCCCAGCCAGTTTTGTATTTTCGTTGAAGGGATGACTGATGTTTAGGTGAAAAAATCTGAAGGCGCAGTGTCTGATGCATTTTGGCGACATAGGAATGCCTATATCTGCCATCCGGAACATTCTTGTTTTAAGTTCATCTTCTTGTTGAGGAGTGAGCAAGGTAATTGCATCCCAATTTCCGTTCAATAGAGCCTGACTTTATATGGTTTCTAAGAGTTCTACGTGCAATGCCGTAGCGATCGGACACAATATAATGACTGTCCCCTTTTGCAATGTCCTTCAGCATATAGAGGTGTCCAACTTGACAGGTTTTACTGTATAAGGTGTTTGTGTGTCGAGAAATAAAGAATAAAGGCCGTGACATATTGAACGCGATGCGAGGCGAAGCGTAAGAAAGCAACTTCGCGCGTAACCGCGCGAAGTTGCTTTCTTACGCTTGGACTAGCTTTTTCCGTGCGGCTGCTCGAGTTAACGCGCGTAGCCGCGCGAAAGGAGATACATTGAACGCGATGCGAGGCGAAGCGTAAGAAAGCAACTTCGCGCGTACAGTGTGTCTTGGACTAGCTTTTTCCGTGCGGCTGCTCGAGTTAACGCGCGTAGCCGCGCGAAAGGAGATGAAAATACTGAACTTTGACCAATCAGCACGCGCGAACAATATGGTGCGGCAAGACCCGAAGGAAGTAATCAACCAATTGAATAGAAACGAATGTTTTATATACTTGGAAAATGGCGAAAATTCAACCGTGTGGTTGGGATTCAGATATACAATTTGTTTTAGAAGTACAAAAAAAGACCATATCTATATCACATGACATTAAAAGAATACCGAAAATATACGATCACTTTTATATATCACTTTATTTGATTTCGAGCTATTCAAATAAAGTTTAGATGAGCACCTTTAAAATTAAAAATATTTATTCAAATGAGTTTTAATTGTTATACCTAAAATTTTTGTCTAAAAAAATTTCTAATAACAAATCAACCACACTCCGTAAACGACCTCTATCGGCAAATCCATGAAACATGGGAAGTAACTCGACTACAATGTAGACAGGCTGCGGCGCAGTGCAACGCGAAGCGAAGGATGTAAATTTTTCTGTCATCTTTGCTTCGCTTCGCGTCGCGTTCAGTGTGTCACGGCTTTAAGAAAGCAACTTCGCACGGTTACGCGCGTACAGTGTGTCTTGGACTAGCTCAGGGATTCCCAACTTTTTTCTTGCATCCACCCCTTTTAAAAGAATGGTTTTCTTCATCGACTCCCTTCATTTTTTTCTATAATATACAGCATACAACATAATCATAATACAAATAATTGCACATAAATAGCTTAAAGATAACAATTAGACTAAGAATATGAACAAAAGTTTTGAAAAAAATGATTTATTAGATTTAATGTTTTATTATTGTTTTTGTACAAATCATTTTTAATTTTACAAATATAAACAAGTTTTCAGAAACAAAATCACAGATTCTAATTGCACAAAAGTTCGATATTAATTAATGTGATGGCTGCGCTTGATGTATTGATGCAATTTTTTTAATATTTGGCATAAAATGACTGAACTTAATTCTTAAATCACCTCGTTCAAAAATATTCAACCAGTTTCTTGTTTTCCGTAGTAAAATTATTGACTGGACTAAAGCCTGCTTCCACTAGGTAAGAAGAGGGAAAAGTCAATAATGCTGGTTCGGTAACAACTTTTATTTGGAGATATTTCTCACGGATGACTTTTAAATTCCAAAACTTAGCATACCCCTGTGTTTCAAATAAGAATTGTGCTCAAACATCCTTCTTCAATGCAATCAACTCTTCTAGTGTCATAATATCAAAATCAGATACAGTATATCAGTGCAACGGTTCTATGATCCATGCTGGCAGTTTCAAATTTTCAATGTCTTGGAAGCGAATATTAAAATCTTTTTTTAAATTTTGCAAGTGGCTCGTAAATAACAATATATCTTCTGAGGAAATGCAATCCTTTTCAATAATGGACAATGGCAAATTAAAAATTAATATATTTTAAAAAAATATTATTGGTTTTTAAAATATATTAATTAATTTTAGTGTATTTTTCCCTTATATGAATTTCATATGATTTCTTCCTTACTACATGATATAGCTTTATATAAATAAATAATTAATTATCAATTTTGATGTCTTTTTTAATCTTTGATCATCACTGACCCCCTTTAAAATTTCATTGACCCCGTTGGGAACCCCTAGACTAGCTTTTCCCGTGCGGCTGCTCGAGTTAACGCGCGTAGTCGCGCGAAAGGAGATGAAAAGTTGAACTTTGACCAATCAGCTCGCGCGAACCGTACGGTGCGGCAATATGCGAAGGAAGCAATCAACCAATAGAAACAAATGTTTTATAAACTTTGAAAATGGCAAAAGTTCAACCGTGTGGTTGGGATTCAGATATAAAATTTGTTTTAGAAGTACAAAAAAGATCATATCTATATGACACATGAGATTAAAATAATACTGAAAATATACGATCAACTTCTTTCAAATAACAAATCAACCATACTCCACAAACGACCTCTATCGGCAAATCCATAAAACATGAGAAGTAATTCAACCAAGTTAACTGGGAATACAGTAATCGGAATAATTTCGGTGTTCATACGAGGGTAAATTAATCGAGATTAACTGGCCAGATGCTCGGTTTCGTGTAGGCAGGTGGCGCCATTGTCGGGAAAATTTTGAGTATGGAGGTGGAATGTCAGAATTTGGATCTACAAGTTTAATTCATTATTGTATTAACTTAAATGATAAGATGATGGTTCGTAAGATATTATATAATATGTCCCTAAATTTCTTTTGTTCGATCTAAGGTCATCTAAATGTGATTTCCAGATGTTCATCAGCCAATAAACCTCTGTACCTGTCCAGTTTAGTCTTTTATTAGATTTGTTATCTGTGATTTCCATGTTATTTATGGATCGAAAAACCGTAATCTTTAAAAATGGCGGGAGACAAGACTTCAATGTGACGTCACTATCTAGTTGAAAATAGTTAACTTGGTTCCGGCAACGGGATTAAGTTAACACCATTCTTCGCTAGTTGATATCAAGATTTGTTAATTCTATTCAAAAGCCAAACTTGATCTGAGTTAAAGGCTTTGCTGATATGAACGTAGTATAAGGATATGTCCCATTTTCGCAAATATAGAAACATATTGTAATATAACTAATTTATATTTCAACCCGATTCGTTTCAGCACCCGACTTATACTCACTACTATATTACTTAACAATCATATTAGGTCGATAGTAAAAAAGGGGCATTTTCATTAGACATCTTTTCAAACAAAAGTTTAATAAATTATAAAATAAGTTAGAACAATAAAATAAAATATTTTTTATGATTATTAAATAGAACTTCTCGAATCGAGACGCATTATGCTTTGGATTGAGACTGTAGCATTAAGATTTTTAGATGAAAAGATGCTAATATATTTTGTTCAAAAAATTAAGTATACTTAAGATACTTTTACACGCTATGTAATGTGTACGCTACCTCATTCCGTAATATTGTATTGTGTACACTGTAAATTATTTATAATGATACTACTTTAATACAATCAAACCCTGATAAGACGCCACCATCGGTTTGGGGACAATTTTGGCGGTTTATCGAAAACACGTGTGGTATCATATACTATATATTAATAGTCAAACGTGGTTGGCTGGCTGGATGTCCCTTTTTCGGTTGAACTACTGTATACGCCACCATCGGTTTGGGGACAATTTTGGCGGTTTGTCGAAAACACGTGTGGTATCATATACTGTATATTAATAGTCAAACGTGGTTGGCTGGCTGGATGTCCCTTTTTCGGTTGAACTACTGTACCGATTTCTATAAATAGGGTATTTTTAGAAAGGTCTAATTTTTGGATGTCTGCGACAGCGAAAATTATTTGTTATTATTAATAATTTAAAAGTTAAAGAATAAAAATTACATTGAAATTGTAGTTCCTCTAAAAAGACAGAATTCGCAGATGTCGCTGTAACATAATATGGATGCCATTTTACGATTCTCTCGTCGATAGATTCTCTACAGGAGTCTACACGGATTCGGACGTGTTTTTCGTCGTTATATACAGTATTATAAGATTATATGAGCGGGTAATTTCTAGTAGAAATGAAAATGAACTCCAAATATATTAAATTTAATAAAATACAGTACATTTATATTTAGCATCCAAACTTAACATTTCTGAAAATCTGTATATTTTACAGTATACCAGTAACCATCACTATCATATACGTGCCGTATATGTACAGTACTATATAGAAAAGAGTTCTTATGATCTTAAATTTTGTACAACTTAGGTGTGAATCAGGCTTAAAGGGACACATGATTAAACGTTAACTCCATCTCTCCTACCCCCTGGTTCCAAATGAATCCACAGAGCTTTAATACTTTATATACAGTACTGATGAACTTCGAGATGAAAAGGAATATTTGTTTAGACGTTTCTACTGGCGGATGGCGTCTTATCGGGGTTTGACTATATATAGTAATAACAGAAAATGAGATTTACCATTCTTACTTTATCTTCCGAAGCATTTATTATCGAATAATGAATAAATCAATTTCAAACAGTTAATAATTATTAAAATAATTAACTATAGAGTCTTATAAAATAGGCTCTTTCAGTTACATCGAGAAAAATTATCGAATGAATAAAGAGGCTGGAATTACAATCGAATAAAACGTTCAACATATAAATCTAAAGAATATATACAATAATTTGGATACGATAAAATAGAATTTCAATTCATATGCAATTCTTAAATTAAATATTTTTCCAATAACTTCTTTTAACGCAATAGTAAATATTTCCAAACATAATGCGTATATATAACACAAATATTAATTAATTTCTTACATTAAAAACTGAAAAGTATGGATTTCCTTCTACTATAACGAGATAGTTAAAACTCCAAAGTTACTTGTTACTTCAAAGAAATTAAAGGATGAATCATTTAATAGCATTTATTTATGCTATTCCATGATTTATGATTTCTAAGTTTTCATAGAAATACTATATTTATTTTTTATCGTTTTACAGTGATAGTTGCGCAAATAGATCAGGTACCAGTGTTACGTAAAATCGGAGAAAAAATTTTTAGGAAAAGAGAGTCTTCAAACATATAATGTCACAGCCAGAGCGGATCACACAGCGTGACAAAAAAAAATTGCCGAGGAGAGATTAGGCCAAAAAAAGTGTTCAAAATAGCGTGAAGTATTTTGCTGAAATGAGCCTCTCCCGCCAGTTGCTACACCCAATCAGACTGTTATTTATAAAATATCTCCAAATACAGTACATAATATAAGACATGTGTCTACTTCTAAAGCATTTATAATCAATTGTTTAGTTTATATAGAAATTAAAGAATATATGTGACAAAATACCATTGTAAAATAATTCCTAAACGATGCTCTCTGTAGAGATGTCTAGGATGTTATGTAAAATCGGAGAAAAACATTTTTTAGAAGAGAGGAGAAGTCTTCAAGACTAAAAGAAAATAAAAAATTCTTTTTATTTTTCACAGAAAAATGTGAAAGATAAAACAAAAAAAGAAAAAAATGATGAAGAGGAGAGTAGGTCAAAAAAATGTTCAAATAGCCTGAAGTATTCAATGGATGCACCATTAACCATTCTTTTATAATAGTTAATATTATTATAACTAATAAAAAATCATTATATTTTTTTTCCATTTTTAGATACACACTCGAAAGATTTTTCTATTTTGTAGATGCGAGAAATCGATATGGCTAGAAGCTAGATTGGCAAGCAAATAATTCTCTTTTTTATATTTAAGGAGAAACATATTTATTCTTCTTAATAATGTACTGTATTGTACTTCAAGTACACGCTTACACATGATGCATTTCTCTTTTATATTTGTTTATATTAAAGGAGAAACATTCGTTTAGAGAAGTTAAACAAAATTTGATCATAAAAACAAGTCTATTAAAGATAAAATTGTTTCCCCATCAAATTTAAAAAATAAATAAAGTTTTTCAACTGTGAATATTATCTGAATTTTGATTTGATATTCCAATAATTTAGTTCAAATATGATATAAATTAATCTATCATTAGAAGGACGAAAGCAATACGGAACGAGATAAATGCAGGATACATTTATTTACGACATTATTAAAATTTTTAATTTTTCACAGTTAAATGACGAAAAATATTACTTATCTCCGAAATATTTTTTATTTTTAAATTAGTTGTAACAATTGAATAATTTTGAGAAATTTAAAAATCAGTTTTAACATTGGAAATGAACTTTACGCAGGGACTTTCAGAGAAAATGCGAGACCCGGAGCATTTTTGAGGCTCTTCAGAAGAACACAAAAAAGACCAAATTGACAAATATACAGTGGTAAGTGTAGAAGAAAAGCGAAATTATTGAAAGAGAACTTCAAATTTTGACCAATACTCGAATAGTATAAAAATACACATTGAGTTATAAATCGAGGCCCCTAAAACCATGAGGCCGGGGGCAGCAGCCACTCTCGTACCCTTCTGATAGCCACTGGTTTCACGTATAATAGAAACCAAATCAAAAACTTTTAATATGTAAAATATGAGCCAAATACAGTACTTATAAATTAAGATACTTATTAAAATTTAGATATGATTACAGTATTTTTCTTAAATCGTCAACTACATCTAAAAGCAAAGTATCCTAACTTCAAAGTACTTGGCTCATTTTTTTATATATATCAGATATTTCCGATTGGATATCATTTATATTTTAGATAAAAACTATTTTTCTGAAAGAAACATTCTAACAATAATATATTAATACATTATTAAAAATCCTCTTTGAATCTAAATATTTAATAAAGTAATAAACACACACACACACACATCAAATTTGGTGGAAACCGGTTGAATGATACGACCTGTAGAAGAGTTCATGATGGTAAAAAAAATTTATTTTGAAAAGCTTTTAATAGCATATTTAAAATTTGCATTCCAGATTTGTTTGAAATCGGTTGAATGATCTATAGAGACATTTCTAGAGAAGAAAATCCATCCACTTTAATTTCAGCCCAATTAAGCAAACATTTCGGAAGATTTTAATTGAGCTAGGATATGTCTATAGTCGAAATCAGTTAAACAACGCAATACTGTATGTAGAAATGCTTATGGAAAACGGATACCCCATTTTCTCCTTCATTTTGATTCTACTGTGCTGAAATTTTCAGGGAATCTCGAGTAATCTCACGAATATCCAAAATTTCATCGGTATCGCTTGAATGATGCGATCTGTAAAGGTGTCTGCGGATGAGGAGGAAAAAAGGAGGAGAGGGAGAAAGAAAAGAAAAACAGCGCTTTTTTTGCTGATTTTTTACAAATTTTAAACTCCTCTAGTCCTTTATTAATTGGATTTGAAGCTTCAAATTTGGCAATCGAATACTTTTCTCGAATGTAATTATCAAATTATTAATATTTAACTTAGAACCAAAATTAGTCAGTTGAATTTTGGCCGTAGTCACTTCGATAAAAGCCAGTTAATTACTACTGCACTTGGCTTAGAATCACTGCCATGTCTCTTATATATAATTCTAATAAAATAATAATAATAATAATAATAAACATATTTTAAATATGATCTGTAATCAAATTAAAATTTGATATTTAAATATATGACAAGACGAAATTTTTCGGTTATTTAAATTTCCAAATTCCGAAATATGCCAAATCCCCGAAATTTTTTAAAGAAAAATTTAGATATATTTTTAAAATTAACACTACATACAAATTTATTCACACATTATAAAACTTTCAGTTCAGTTTTTCAAATGAAATCTGACTACGATGGGAAGCATTCATAAATTATATCAAGCTATTAAAAAATGACGTAATTAAAGGGGGAGGATGTAGTAGATTTGTGATGATGAATGACGTAGATGTGGGAGAGAGCATTGGAGAGAGTCACGAAAACTCTGACGTCATGCTGTAACGCTAGTTAGAGTTTTGCATTTCTACGAATGAAAGTTTTTTAATAAAATATATATTCTTAATAAATATTTGGATTGTGGCATACAATATACATTATATTTAAATATATGCTAACCAGGCTGCTTGGCCCGGGTATTTATAAACACAATTCTTGTATCAACTGTTACGTCATCACGATGTCCCTATCCTGACTGCTTTATTACAGTATAAATACAGGGCAATTATTATAATTTATTTATTATGGGATTAGAAATTTATCTATCAATTCTCCAATTTTAACATTGATTTAATTATCGTAAACGTTATCGTTGTGGTATCACGAGAACTCGTATATATATAATACGATATTTCGTGACGTCACAATACATTTATTAGAAAAAGAGACAAGTAAAAAGTTCAAACAGTAAGTTTTTCATTACAAAATAAACTATCTTTCAAAAGCAAATCATTAAATTTATATGACATTCTAAATTCGTTACGATTTTGTGACGTTATTATTTATTTTCTTAAAAGAGAAGAAAAGGAAAGAGAAGAAAGTTAAAAAAATAAAATATATTTCAAACATAAACTATTAAATTTATATAGCGCAAATAGGCCAATTCAGACAGTATGTTTTTGTTAAAAAAATAAAATATATTTCAAACATAAACTATTAAATTTATATAGCGCAAATAGGCCCACTCTTCTCGGTTTTGCCCACGTATTTTTTTCAGTGACCATGACATCTTCGGACCTTATATCGCTGGTACGGATTTGTGACGTCACCCACAGTTACATCTTTGTGACGTCATAAATCGTAAATATTTTAAGCTCACTTATTTTTCTGTCAGGATGACATGGTGTCGTAACACGCTGCGTGGATATAAGGCGTCCTTGTGCAATCTTATAACAGCTTCTGTGATGAAAATGGAGATTAGTGCAATAAAAAAAAGTATTTTTCAGTCATATAAAATTACCATATTAATTATATAGCTGCATATAGTTAACATTTATATATCAAAAATCTGTATACAGTACTGACAGTAGCAGATGACATCACCAATTGCTATTAAAAGATTTTTGAAAAGTTGTCTCCAAAGTCGACATAGTTTTGGAATGAATCTTTAATTAATACAAATGAATTGTTGACTCATATTTTAATCATCAGTCGGTGAAGGAGCGAATCTTTAATTTTCTAATGTATAGATTTTTTTCAAAATGACAAATATACAGTGGTAAGTGTACAAAAAAAAAGCGAAAACGCTGATAGACAACTTCAAATTTTGACAAACATTGAAGCTCGAACAGTATAAAAAAATACAAATATATTTTTTTCTAAAATCGTGAGGCCAGGAGCAGCTTCCCCTCTGACAGCTCCTGTATAATAAATAATTATTTTTATTTATTAGTCTAATACTTATTTTCATTTATAATGTCTATATTCTTAAATATAAAATATTATGGGAGCCAAATTGGCTCTTTTGTCCCAGTATTTAATTTTGTATAGAATCAACTGCCCCGTTGCTCAGGTAGAATCAGCAACGATGCTAATAATTTAATATCAGATAACCGAAGTTAATAATTTGGAGCATTTAATTTTTTAATATATTAATACTAAATTAATGTAATTCATCATATAGCATCAATAATCGTTCGCTACATTTTTTAAATGTAAAAGTTATTAGAAACTCTTACTGCTAATAATGTTTAGGATAGTATTGCCTAGGCAGGCGCATAAAAAAAGGCCTTACGCTCAAATGCATTAAATATTTTTTCTTTTTTAAAAAAGAAAAATTATTAAATGCATTCGAGGACACTTAAACATTACTGTTTAGGGCCACAGCATGCATAAATTCGGCCTTGATTAGTATCGATTTATATGAATTTTCTAATTATATATATTAAGTCAAACGTGGCTGGCTGGCTGGATGTCCGTTTTTCGGATGAACTACTGTACCGATTTCTATAAATAGTGTATCTTTAGAAAGGTCTAAGTGTTGGATGTCTGCGACAGTGAAAATTATTTGTTATTATTAATAATTTAAAAATTAAAGAATAAAAATTACATTGAAATTGTAGTTCCTCTAAAAAGACAGAATTCGCAGATGTCGCTGTAACATAATAATGGATGCCATTTTATGATTCCTTCATCCGTAAATTCCCTACACAAATTCGGAGGTGTTTTTCGTCATTATACTTCATCCGTAAATTCCCTACACGAATTCGGAGGTGTTTTTCGTCATTATATACAGTATTATAAGATTATATTTCCGCTCATTTTTATGAGCGGGTAATTTCTGGTATTAATATGTTATAGCAATGAATTAGTTTCGTTAATAGGTTTAGAATGTTCAACTTTTTATTAATTCTCTTTATTGCGATGATTCATTTAAATCAAATTAAGTTTAATTATTAACTAAAAATAAAAAAAAAAATTACAAGATATTTAAACTGTATTCATATGCGCAAATACTGCATTACTATTTTAAAAACAGTTTGTCATCTAACTTGATTTCTGGTAACAGAACTGATTCATGACAATTCGAAATGTTTCTTGGTAAAGTTCGGATCGATTTTAATTGCGAAACTACGCCGAAAGAAGTATTAGCTGTCGTATTTATAAATTTTAATAAATGACTCATTATATTTTCAATGATAGAAATGATATACTGTATTTATTTCGAAGTTATAACCACCGCGAGAATTATTTCATTAAAAAAAATTCATTTCCGTGTAGAAGTAAGAAGAATACAAACATCAATTAATGACCATAACTATCATTGAACGAATTTAAATCATATGATTTCAGTTCTTGTCAATAAAATCGAATTCAGAATAATTATAATGATGATAATTTATTTTCAAAGAGAAAGTAGAAATACATTGCAATGAAAATTAATAACGTTCTCAAATGTGCAGCCTTCGTTCTCCAGCATAAAATGATGAATAAAAGAACTCTAGTTTGTATAAAAACTAAATATCCATAAAATAGTTAACGTATACAATATTGGAATTCCGGATAAAAAATTTCTTGATGTTTTACATAGCCTGTACTGTTGTCCAGCTTAGCTGTGACCATCGATGCAAGTACGCGTGCGCTAACTGAACGAGTCCAGTGATAAAATAGGGATGAACAGCTTCCCATATAGATGTTTTCAAACGCAAGATAACTGAAGTTGAACGGAAGGGCAAGATTCTGCTTTTCACGGAATCCGAGATTTTTGCATAATATTTATAGTCATATTACTACTATCAAATCGGTATATAAATCAATCGCGAAAACGGAACCGATAAGTAGCTATATGAAAAAGTACTTATCACAAGAAGTATCGATATCTGTGCGCGACGCCATCTTGAAAGGGACAATATCTTGCCCGACACTTTCAACACTTAAAATTATACGAATTCGT
This sequence comes from Olivierus martensii, assembly GCA_000484575.1. Classification (NCBI taxonomy): domain Eukaryota; kingdom Metazoa; phylum Arthropoda; class Arachnida; order Scorpiones; family Buthidae; genus Olivierus; species Olivierus martensii. Next base: position 12,740 of record AYEL01086262.1, read on the forward strand.
ATTATAGAAGAGCATGTTATACGGGAGTTTATTGTAATACATCTTGAAGGGGTCGCGCAAGAATATATTCAAACTCCTTGTTATAGTCCTTTCAACTAAAAGAACTTTCTAGGTCAAATTCGATGATCGACGAGTCTTTACAGTTAACTATAAGCGATACGATGTAAAACAGATCGCAGTAGGAAGATTATGCTTTTTACGGAATCTGAGATTTTTGCATAACATTTTTGTCATATTATTAGTAGTAAATCGGTATATAAATCAATCGCGAAAACGGAACCGATAAGTAGCTATATGAAAAAGTATTTATCACAACGAAGTATCTATAACTGTGCGCGACGCCATCTTGAAACAGACAATATCTCGCGCGACACTTTCAAGATGTAAAATTACACGAATTCGTGTTATAGAAGAGCGATTTCGTTATATAAATTCGTGTTATCGGAGAGCACGTTATACCGGAGTTTACTGTAATACATCTTGAAAGTGTCGCGCAAGAATTATATTCAAACTCCTTGGCAAGAACAGTTTCAAGATGATATAATTATACATCTTGATGCAAATATATGTTATATATTAATGTATATACAGGTAGGCCTCGATTAGCGCTAATAATTGGTTCCACGAATTTCTCGCGCTAATCGAATTATTAACTCTATGGAAAATATGGAACTGTGCACTATTCGAAGTATTAACTCTATGTAAAATATGGTAATTGGTTCTCTCGCTAATCGAAGTATTAACTCTATGGAAAATATGGTAATTGGTTCTTGTTTTGATCCGGCCATGGAAAATATGGTAATTGGTTCTTGCTTTGTGAGATTCTGGCCATTTAGCCAGTTCACGATGAATAACCCCAATAAACTTAACACTAACTGTTTAAGAAATACAATGAGTAACTCTTAAACAGTTAGTGATAAGTTTATTGTAAATATTTATTTTCATATTTTACATCATTGTTCATCAGTTTATTGTAAATATTTATTTTCATATTTTACATCATTGTTCATCAAAATTAATAACTTACCAGGAATTGTCATAGCCATCAAAAAACCAACCACCAAATCAAAAGCAGAAGTTGAGCGCCGTTTTTATGTCGCTCAATCACAGATTGTGTCTCATATCATCATCAAACTAACCGCCAAATCAAAACCAAATTTGCATCTCATACCAACATCAATCCAACTTCCAAATTGAAGATATCTTAGAATTATTGTGACGTCTCCTCATACCATCATCAAAATCGAAACCAAAATAGCAAATCGAAAGCGGTTATCATCATCAAACTAACTGCCAAATCAAAACCAAAATAGCGAATCACATCATTGTTCATCATCTAAATTAATAACCTACCAGGAATTGCATCTCATACCATCATCAAACCAACTGCCAAATCGTCAGGAATTATGTTATCTCATACCATCATCAAACCAACCACCAAATAATCCAAAATAGCAAATCGAAAGAGGAAGTTCAGCACAGCTTTTATGTGAATCGAAACCAAAAGAGCAAATCGAAAGCAGAAGTGGAGCACTGCTTTATTACTTACCAGGAATTGCGTCTCATATCATCATCAAACCAACCGCCAAACTTACCAGGAATTGTGTTTCATACCATCATCAAGCCAACCGCCGAATTATCGTGACCACTTTTAAATCATATCATCATCAAACCAACCGCCAAATCAAAACCAAAATAGCGAAGTCTCATACCATCATCAAAATCGAAACCAAAATAGCAAATCGAAAGCGGACATATCATCATCAAACCAACCGCCAAATCAAAACTAAGCGTCTCATATCATCATCAAACCAACCACCAAATCAAAACTAAAATAATGAATCGAAAGTTGAGTGCCGCCTGGCCGCCAATTCTGGGTCGAGAATTGAATCGAAAGCGGAAGTGGAGTGCCACCTGGCTGCCAATTCTGGGTCGAGACGCCGCCTGGCCGCCAATTCTGGGTCGATTTCATATCATCATCAAACCAACCGCCAAATCAAAACTAAAATAGCGAATAAAAGCAGAAGTTCAGCTCCACCTGGCCGCCAATTCTGGGTCGAGAATTTGCAAAAGTTGAGCACCACCTGGCCGCTAATTCTGGGTCGAGAAGTGAGTGGTTAGTCCGATTTGCAATTAAGCGCAGAAGTTGACCGCCGCCTGGCCGCCAATTCTGGGTCGAGAATTGAGTGAGGAAGTTGAGTGCCGCTTTTATGTTGCTCAATCACATCCATTTTTTGCTCTAGTTGAGTGCCGCCTGGCCGCCAATTCTGGGTCGAGAATTGAGTGAAGCGCCGTCTGGCCACCTATTCTGGGTCGAGAATTGAGTGAATAGGCCGATTTGCAATTAAGCATTGCAACTTTATTAAATCAGTAAATTAGTCCCAGATAGAATTAATAAGCGAAGTTAATAAACCAATGAGAAATTTTTAACAATTTTTCTATTTGTTTATTAGCAGAATACGACACCAAAAGATAACAAAAATATAAGTAACTTATGGATTTCAGCATAAAATCATAATCCACATAATCGTAAGAATAATTCCTCGCGTATTTTTGGCTTTTAAAACAAGGGGTAAAACCGTAGCAGGTTTTCATCATTACGATATGATCAGGTGACGTTTTATTTCTCGTTCAACATGGCAGCGGTACATGGTTCGTTTACCAATTCTGATGTAAATTTTTCGAAATATCTTTTAATCGGTGCCGCTTTCGTTCATGGTTCTATTATAATTTTTCACCAGTTTGATGAGATCTATCGAATGGTATCACATTTGGTCGCGTATTTTTGGCTTTTAAAACAAGGGGTAAAACCGTAGCAGGTTTTCATCATTACGATATGATCAGGTGACGTTTTATTTCTCGTTCAACATGGCAGCGGTACATGGTTCGTTTACCAATTCTGATGTAAATTTTTCGAAATATCTTTTAATCGGTGCCGCTTTCGTTCATGGTTCTATTATAATTTTTCACCAGTTTGATGAGATCTATCGAATGGTATCACATTTGGCAATCCCGTAAAAAGCAGAATTCAGCCGAAAAGGCATCACGATATTTTCGATTTGATGTTTGATTTAAAAGCATAATAATCAGATTAAAATGTTAATCTTTACTTAAAAATACTGAAATGACTTTTCTTTCTAGGTGTTGAAAATTTAACTGGTGTTTTCCATTTCCAGGTCATCGTCTGCTGTTTTGCTTCATTTGGTTATAATTCTTTTAAAAATTGTCAATACAGAAACATTAATAGCGAGTGAAATTTCGTTAAAGGATCACTTCGCATAGATTTCTGCGTTCAAATCGCAGAAATAGCATTTCTAGCTTGACTGCGCAATGTTTCTCTCGCTTGCAAACAACAGTGCTATCCGCCATTACTGCTAAATATTAAAAGACGATGATGTCATTCGTTGTATTTATTTAATTTTAAGCGATTAGACATTTAATTTAATATTAAATAGCATAACCATAAAATGTAAAGTAATTTTAAAAATTAAAAAGTAATTAATTTTAAAAAATAACAAACATTTCAAATTATTAGCGATGGTAAAAACTCTTATTGGATGAACGAAACAAAAACCCGCCATTTTATTGGATGGATTGACCTTTGCCATCCATAAGCTTCGAAATTTATAAAACATTTTTCATTTTATTAATAAATTTATTATTGATCATATCTGTTAAAGTTGTCTTATTTTTGGCAAAATAAATGTTTAAAATTTTTTCAAAAAAAAATAATCATATATGTTCGTTTTGCTCATATAAAATATATCTAGAACGAAATAATGCCAATAAAGTTATCTGCTTTATTTCATTACAAGATAATGATTGTTGGAAATTATTTTAAGAGATATCATTAAGTGAATTTGAAATAATATTTATTCGAAAGGCTTTTTTAAAATTTGTTAAAAAAACTGTTTTCTATAAATAATAAACATTGTTTATCTATGCTTCTTCAAAATATTTAAAGAATAATTTTAAGGGGAAACAACAGACTTTTTTAAAATTTGTTAAAAAAACTGTTTTCTATAAATAATTAACATTGTTTATCTATGCTTCTTCAAAATATTTAAAGAATAATTTTAAGGGGAAACAACGAAAAAATACATTTTAGAAAATTGTTGCTTACAGTACCGGCTCTAGAGCTTTTAGCACCCCGAGCGAAATTTTTGTTACGCTCCCTCAAGTCGTCAATTGTGATCGTCAATTGGAAATTCAAGAATAGTTTTGTTTATCGATGGCTTCATTTATAAATTTATTGAATGTCATGATTTTGCATTCGTAAAATTCAAAATCTAAAAGATCTGTATGGATGCGTGATATATATCGTTTCAGAGAGCAACAAAGTGTCAACAATCAGCTTATATCCCGAAGTCGAGTGTATGATAGGACACATTTCAAAGAATGAGTATCATTTTATATTACAGTATACTATATTGCAAATAAAATACTCTCTTCTGATTGGACGAATGGCCAATGTACTCTTGGCGCAGCGCATAAAGTTGAAGAAAAGTCATCTCCGGCGTAATGACGTAACGTATAGCAATATATAGTAGGTGACATCATCAGCGTCGATACGCTGACGTATTTATGTAGCGTTTAACGCCTGTGAGATCCAGCCTTTATACGCTTATTCCTTTTAAATTTTTATATAGTTTCACCATAAAATATCGGCAAGAAAAAATAAATTTTAAAAAGTTAGTTAGTTATTTTAGTTAAGCCGCCATAACATCATGGGATATTTTTTATTTGGTAGCAGCCACTTATAGAGCCCATCACAGGCTGGCCAACACCCACGATGGGGTCAATCGGATGGTTGAAGGATGGTGTTCAACGGCCTAGGTCTGGACCCCTCCTGAAAACCTGGAGGTGTGGGACCCGGATTTGAACCTGGATCCTCCAGGGATCCAGGTTCAAAGCCACAGTTTTACGACGCGTTCATCCGGCCGACTTTTAAAAAGTTCATATATTTGAAATCATCATTATTTTTCATACATGTATAACAAAAATTGATATCAGTAAATGTATTGTGTGCAGACTTTATACAGTACTATTTTTCTTTTACAAAATTTGGACTTATGTGTAGATTTGAGTATATATTCACTTTGTTCATCTTTCGCCTGTAAATATCAAAATAATAAAATATTTCATTCCATTTAAATTTTAAAGAATTATTCTTTTAAGTTCATTTATATGCATATTAATTTCCCGCATAGTCCTAAGATAGTCGCTTCGAAATTTTGCAAATTCTGTATCAAGGGAACATTTTTCACATACAATATCATTTAATAGTATCGTGCATATTTTAAATATTATTTTATAAGGAACCGTAGAAATTCAACCAAGAAATCCCATCAAGAAAATATCCATCAAATCACGGAGCTGACCGAAAAAAGAAGGGAGATAAAGCTAATCTGAGAAACTATAGGCCCATCAGTCTATCAACAGTATATTTTAAAGTATTCACAAGCATCTTCTCAAGAAAATTCGAAAAAAAAACAGATATTGGAAACTATTCGGCGATATAGGGCTACCTACATACTGTCACTCAACTGAAAGAAAAATCCAAAGAATATCACACACACATCCCACTCTATATGGCATTCATAGACTATGAGAAAGCATTCGCCTCAGTATCTACCGTGGCAATACAAATAGCATTAAAACACCAAGAAATAAACCATCGGTATATAGAATTACTGCGTATTATCTATCAGAAAGCAACAACCATAATACGACTATACAAAAATGGTAGGAAAATAATAATTCAACGAGGAGTTCTTCAATGAGATTACATATATCTGAAATCGTTCACAGCCTAGAAGAAATACTTCGATGAATAAATGATGAGAACACAAAAAGGAATAAATATCAATGGAGAATATATCAGCTACATGAGATTTGCAGATAGCATTGTACTGTTCACTCAAACACCGAATGAACAATAGGAAATGCTAAGTGATTTCAAGATAGAAAGCAAGAAAATAGGACTACAAATGCACTATGAGAAGACAAAGGTAATGATAAACACAAAAGTAAATCCTCAACCAGTGACGATAGAAGATTAACAACTTTTTTTGTCAACAGATGACGCCACACACCATTCTGGTAGAATATTATGTGGCGAGGCGAAACAAGCCCTTCCACAGGCTGACCACCCCTGCGAAAGGGTCAGCCGGATTGTGGAGAACGGGGATCGACGGGCTAGGCCCGGACCCCATAATAAATATTTTCAAGGGGGTGGGATCCGAGACTCGAACTCGGGTCCTCAAGAGTGGAAAGCCGAAGCGTTTCCACGCTCCAATCCGGCCAGATCAGACAATTGAAAAGAATGAAGACTATATGTACTTAGGACAAGTAATCAGATCATAACACAAGGTCGGTCAGATAAGCCGCGTAGAAACGCTTCGGATTTCCGTCTGGAGGACCTGGGTTCGATTCGCGACTCCCATCCTTTTGAAATATTTTTCATGATATCCGGGCCTGGCACATCGATTCCTGTCTTCCACAATCCTGCTGATCCTTCCTCAGGGATGAGCAGATTGTTGACGGTCTTGCTTCGCCTGCCACTTTAACTCAGCCTAAGTAGAAAATGACGATATTTGTTACAAAAAAGATCCCAACATAAGAAAAACAAGAAAGATATTCAACTTAGAATGCATTTGGATGGCGTGCATGCGGCCGATATAGAAACTTCCTAAGGGACAACAGAATACAAATATGCTTCAAAAGGAAACTCTTCAATATGTCATACTACCGATAATGATATATGATATATTGTGAAACATAGATCTTTACAAATAAAATGGAACAGAAGCTAGCAACAACTCAAATAAGCATCGAAAGATACATGTTAGAATTTACCTGGAAGGACAGCAACATCAATACATGGATAAGAGAACAAATCAGAGTAGAAGACATGATAACAGTTAGAAACAGTAAGTGACGTTGGGCAGGCCACATAGCAAGATACACCGATAACCGGTGAAAAAAAGAGAATTGCAGAGTGGCAATCAAAGAAAGGGAAAGCAGTATAAACGATGGAGAAATGACATAAGAAAATTAATTAATTCCCAATGAATGCAGAGTGCACAATCTAGCTACATATGAAAATAAAAGAAGGAGGCATACATATCCAGCAGTGAATGAAAAAATAGAGATGCTGATGATGATGAACAGGATCAATATTCGACACGTCAATTAGTAATTACTAGATTGGAAAGTGGTGTCATCTGTTGACAAAAAAAAGTTGAAAAATAGTTTCTGTCATTCTGTTTTCTATAATACCTATATCTGTATTAATTATGAATCCTTAATTCCCGTCAATTAGTAATTACTAGATTGGAAAGTGGTGTCATCTATTGACAAAAAAAAGTTGAAAAAGTTTCTGTCATTCTGTTTTCTATAATACCTATATCTGTATTAATTATGAATCCTTAATTAAACTAACTGCATACCTTACAATATAAACACCAACATTTTTGAACAGTTCGATGACATTTATTTCAGTAGGTTGTTAAATATTTCCAGCAAAAATACTAGCCATAAGTGTTAAAAATTTATCGACTAAAAATGTATATTGCACAGTATTTTCTATCAGAATCGGAGTTTCGATCATTTACAATGCCATAGAAGAAGAATGATATATTTGATTATAAAATTAATTTGAAAATGATAAGAAAACGATGATAATTTCTACATTTTAACGGAAATTAGCAAATATTTTGAATAAAAGCTGTTTTTGGAAACACATTTTAATAATAAATAAATAAAATTTGCTAAAATTTTAAGTTTAATGCAGAAAATCAATACTGTATCTTAAAGTTTCTTATAAATTATAATTAAATTAAAAAAAAAAAAACCGTCTCATGTCACCTTAGATTAAGTCAATAATAATTTAACCTGTATAATTCTTTCTGCTGTCCATCTCGTTCGCTTAATTAAATTAATTCGATGAATTTGTAAATACATCAATTTTGTTTGTTGAAAATAATTATTAATAAGTTAGAGAAGATCGAAAAATTGATCAAGTCACTCTTTCCACTATTCAGTTTTACATTTTTTCGAAAGTTTAAAATTATTAAATTAAGATTATTACATCGGAGGTAATAAACCGATTTCAGTCATTTTAAAACATCGGATTGTTTATTGGATGGCTATAATATTGTATACAAGTATCCCTCCTATAACACGGTAGATAGGTTCCTAAAAATAGCGTGTTGTGTGAAACCGTGTTATATGAGATCCGGAGTTCACAAAAAGGAGAGTTACGTTCCCAAACCAATTAAAAACAAATAACTTTCTTTAATTCCACATAAGAAGCTATATTTTTATTAAGAATATTAGTAACACGAAACATAAAGAAAAAATAGTCTATATACGAAACACCCTAAAAAATATACGTAAAACAAAAGGAAAGAAAAAAGTATACAGTATAGTCTATGTAACATTCATTTAATAATTATATCTTCCTTACCACTGTTTCGTTAAAACGAGAACATTTTTTCCCGTTAACATCATCAACTTCACTTTCTGAACTGTTTTCTGCATTTAAAGTTGGTGTATCTTCCGCTCTCTTTACAAAATTTGTAATCTAAGCCGCTATCACCCGCTAAAAAACAATTGTTCCTTAACATATACCCAAAAAAATTTATGAATAATAAAGTTTTTCTTCTCTTTTACATTCCTCTATTGAAAAATTAAAACATTTTTTATCCAAGAACTGAACGTTGGGAACCAAAATTCTCAATGGTCGCCAATTAATTCAATTTCAAAATTAATTCAATTAATTTACTCAATTTCAAATCGAAATCGGAAATAGACTGCGTATCATCCATCTCGTGGCCAACTAGCGAAATTGCATTTATGACTAATTTTACCAAAATATTTCCCAACGATGGCAGTTTGTGTGTGTGTTGTGTGTCCATAGTGTGGATTTAAAAAATTAATAAAAATGTTTTGTGTTGTAGGAGAGTAAATGTAATTTTCTAAATGTGTTAAATAAAAACAGTGTGGTAGAAGTACCGTATTATAGGAGAGATACCTGTATATGTATATCATTTAAATTGAATAATATTTGCATGAGATATTGTTTTGATACACAAATATTAGATAGATGTATTCCAATATTGTTCATTTTTAGTAGGCTTGGAACCCGAGCAGTGGCTTATCCAGAATCTTTGGTACCCGGAGCGGATTTTTTTTGTCCCTCTCTTCTCCTCCAAAAAATACATCTGTTTTAACTTTCAACACACATTTTATTTTGCACACATTTTCTTAAATAATTTTTAAGAACTGAAAATTATACAAAAATTTTTATACAAATATTTGGTGAATAGTAATGATACTTCATGCTCTTGTTCCTCCATTCAGCTTGGTGCTCGGGGCGTGCCGACCTCTCTTGGTACGTCACTGATTCCAAGTTGATCCAAATAATTAATGTTAATTTCATTTAAATCAATCAATATTTATACGAGATATTACCAAAAAATAAGTGAAAACTTTTTCTTTGATATGTCAGTACAGTAATATTAATTCGATATCAATAGACTTAGTTGTCTATTGTGATGTAATATTATATGTGAATTTTAATCCAAATCAGATTTTATATATATATGAGTTATCATGCGGACGGATGGATAAACAAACGGACAGATAGCCAAACTTTTTATTTTATTTCGGAATGGAAAATAACGGAAACGAAAATGGTATAAAATGAATATTGTTTCGGAAAAAAATTTAATCAATTATGATTAATTCAAATCAATCAATCAAATAATGGAGATTGATGTATTTATATACAACAACCTCCATGATATAAATTAACTTGTACTGTGAAACCAACCTCTTGGAACCAACTTAATGCGGATCTGAAGTTGAATATCTCATCTACCAGCGATCTCATCCCATTTTATTGGCCATCGCAGTGCATCCCGTTTCTTTCCCATACGGCTGCTCTGAAAAAATACATTCAAAGTACAAAACGCTTTGTCTAACCCATTAAGCAGATCGGAATAAAAGAATAAACTAAAACCTCCATAGAAGAAGACTTCTACTATATTTTGATGATTTAAAAAAAAATTATATTATGCGAGAGTTAAATTTCCAGATGGCGCTAATGCTTGTTGGAAATACTGTTCCACATTGTGTTCCATGCTTCGGTAATCCTCTGGACTGGTAATTTACCTTTTGAACAGTCATGCCAAAAAATAAAGGTAATGTTCTGCAATTTTTTAAACTTTTATATTAAAAAATAAATATGAAATTTTTTTCTGCTTCTGTATAAAATGAAATCAAATTTTGAAGTAATCCATGTGTAATACTTGTATAAGTTATAATTAATTAAACAGTTTTAAGATTAGTGGCAATGTTATTAGTTGTTTATTCGAATTTCCATACGCTGTTTAAAATTTTATAGTACTGTATTCTGTAATATATTTTAAAGTTATATCTTTCAAAGCTATGTAATAATCATTAATAGCGATTATTACTGTTTTATGATATTTTCAATAAAATGAGCTGTATATATAAAATGTGGCCCTTTATCCTTTAAAGTTGAGAGAACAAATTTAATCACATACAAAAATTCTACTAAATGTTATATATATTAAAATAATGTTTAATTCATATATAATTTATAAAATGATTAATATTATCATGAAGTCCTGTAAAATTTGCATTTATACATACAAAATAATGTGGATGTTTATAAATACAGCAATATATACATTATTTGCAAAGACAATTGAACAATAATAATTTAAAGCATAAACTGTAAATGAATAAAATATATTCCTTAGCAATATTGTTAACATCATTTTGTAATACACTCATTAAGCAGAAAATAATTGATGATTGTTTTTTTCTATGTTTTATATATATATAATTATTTATTTAAAATATTAATAATTCTAATAGATTGTGATTTACTTACCTTAATGAATTTTTATTTCATTAGAAGGAAATACAAATTTTTTCATTACAATGTAGTTTTTAGACATTATAACTTTATTGTTAAAATCTGTTATTTTTACCTTCACATTAACTGGAAAATACAAACAATAAAATAAAATCAAGCTTACTATCAAGAAATAATTCTATTTATTACTAAAAAACGTTTTTGATCTTATTCATAGGCATGTAGGTTAGCATCAGTTTCAGAATAGAATATTGTCTATATATTATAATATATCAAATTTGAATTAAAAAAACAATGATCTTCCATTGAGCCTACATGCACTGTTCCACCATAAAAAATAGAGATGAAATAAATTTTATTCTACAACTGGGAATCAAAAGTGAATATGTCGAAATATAACAAAAGTCTATATATAAAATAAATTATAAGGTAACATATTTGAAATATTAAACTAATAAATAATTAAACATATATATTGAAGTAGTACATTACGAATTTAAAGCTGTGACATTAGGCTTACATTTAAATAATCATTTTTTAGATTAATAATAATTATCAAAAATTATTTTGCATATTATAGTATTTGTGGTTTATATAGCATTTATATGTATAATTAAATCAACTGTATTTTAAAGAATTAATTCATGATATACTATATAATTACATTATGCAAGGGACCTATCACATTAGCCACATTTCTATTCATGTTAGTCAAATGTACTTGGCCCATTCCCACACTTGTGATAACGAGAACAACTCATGTAGGTTAATTACTTTAGTTCATCTTGAACTTTCTAGCATCTGTAACATCTCCATCTTGTTTCTATATACAGTGATACCTCGGATCACGAACGTCTCGGTTCATGAACAAATCGGTCTACGAACACCATTTGCGAACAAATTTTGCTTCGCTTTACGAACGATGCTTCGGTTCACGAACACACATGCACGGAATGCATGGAGCGCACGTGACTCGCAGCGCACAAAACCCTGAGCACAGCCTCGCCCCCAGCAGCAATCCAGTTCGCCCAGCTCATATGGGTACAGTAAAGTTCCAACAAGTGTTGATATTTTAGTTTTTTTCTTTACTTAATTAAATTTATCCCTTATTATGGCTCCCAAAAAAGTTAAAAGTGTTAGTGAAGGTGGTGTTAAACATGCTTTTTCTAATATTACTGTTATATTTATTTCCTTTCTGTATTATTTCCACACATAAAGCCATAACATGTTAAAAATTTTTTCTAGAAAAAAAAAACGTATTATTTGGATTTACATTAATTGCAATGCCTTCTGCCATTTTATATCTAAATTATTTTCAATTGGCCTTACGCAAGTTCTCCATATGTATATCTATGTTGTATGTCTTTATCTTTTGCACACTTTGTACTTAAATTCCATGTGTAATCTGCATACACTTCTTCCTGTTGTAACATATGATTATATAAAATTATTTTATGTACTCTGTTTTCTTAATCACAGTACTGGAGGATGATCATTCCTGAGCAGTTGGGAATATTGAATTATTTGTCTTAAACCTAATCTTTTTATTTAATATTTCCTCTAATTTCTTCTTATGTTGTTAGACAGGTGTGCAATATATCATGCTGTTGAAACCATCATAATTTGTGCTGTCATTATCATGATTTCTTAGTCTATAAAAATTTCTACATTACATAATACCTTCAACATTTCCTATCTAGTGTAATCATTTTTGACTCTCTTTTGTAGAATAAGATTTATTTCTTCTCTATTCTTCGTTTTGAAACAGTGTGTATAAGCTTGATAGAAGAGGGATTGGAATGCTGCAACCTTATATCCATAGAGATTGTACAATTTCATGTGTGTTAATATTGGACTGTACATCAGTTTTTTATATACCTTCATCGCATACTTGGCATTTATTATCTGTATATTTATATCTAGATAATATATTTGCTGTTTGTTTCTTTGATCTAATTGAAGTTTTATGCTTAACTCATTGCTAATCATTTCAACAAGCCTATCTATGAATTCAGAACTGGACCAACTACAAACAGATTGTCTACATATTGAGTGTATAAATTCTTATTCTTTAGCCTGTCTAAAACTTTCTTCTTTTATGCAAACAACTAGTTCTACTAGAGGCCTGCCATAGGACTTTTCGTTGGAAGGAATCTTGTTTGAAGGTAAAAATCTCTCATCAAACACAATATATGAATAATGATACCTTAAATAACACAATTCTCTCACATTTTTTCTGGTTATGTCCTCTACATCAGAGGACATAACCAGAAAAAATGTGAGAGAATTGTGTTATTTAAGGTATCATTAGAGGTACAAGCTGATAAACTGTCATGATGTAGCAATCATGATCCATTTTTCCAACTTTCAGGATATTTCTTCCTTACTGACTCATATTACTACTTCAAAACCTCAAGATAAAAATGTTGATTTATTGTTTGATCTGTTGGTATCTATTCAAATATAAGCAATTCCTTCAGAATCAAAAATTGTGATGATTGTGATTTTCATATCTTTTAATTGTTTGTTCAACCCATTCAAGATAAACAATTCCTTCAGAATCAAAAAATGATTTTTGTATTCAACTTCACTTGTCAAATTTTCTCAGAGAATTCAATGTTTTTTCATTGTAATAGTTAATGCTTTGCTTTCACATCATAGTCATAAATATAACTTTCATTGCCTGTTAAGATGTTATCTAAGAAATCTGGGTTGTTTCTGCTTTTTCCAAAAGCTCTTCTGAGAAGCCACTCTGTTCTCTCTGTTAAGGCAGATACTTTGGACTCATTTTTGCTCTTCTTTTCATATTTTTTTAATTTATGCATTGATTTTTATTAATTATTTTATTTGTAGACTTTTATGATTTTTTTTATTTTTATTCAAGATGTTTATTTATCCAGTGGTGATTAAAACATGACAAATACATCTATAATTTGCAAAACATGCATTTGACTCTGACCTTAAAATATGTCATAATGTAAATATTAGTACACTTAATTCCGTTTTTACACAATAGATACGTTCCCAAAGAATGTGTGTAAAAAAATATACTATATCTATGGAAATATTGTAGATTGGATTCAGACCTAAAAAAAAAAAAAATCACCAAAAATATAATAATAAACCACATGAAAAATCATGTTAGAATCATATTATTTTTGTGTGCTTGCAGTTTAGTTCATAAAGATTGCACATGTACATAAATATATTATATAATATAAATTATTATTTGAAAAGAAAAATAGCATGTTACTTATTCATAAACACAAAAATTAGGCAAATAATATGAGTTACACATAACAAGATTTTGATCTCAACTTTTATTAAATTTTTTATACCATTAAATATCAAAATATTACTTTTCACTTTAAATACCAAACTCAAAATGCAGACAAATTCCGTATTGAAGTTATGCATATAATTAGGAGAATTCCTCATAAATTTCTTTTCTAATTGGAATCGAAAACAACAACATAAAGATGAATAATGTGAAGCAAGCACTGCATTCACTGAAATATGAAAAAATTCTTCTTAAGAGTTTGGTCAATTGTATTAAATCAAAACAAATTGTGTAAAAACAGAATAAAATTTTTTTCTAATTCATATTAAATCAAAATCATGTAAAAACAAAACTAGGCCTATTAGTTTTTCCACTTGCATATCAAAGCTTTATTGCATTATTTATTCTTTCTATCAAATGAAGATTTTTTTCTATTTATAATTTATTCAAAAGCATACTAAATAAAATTAACCATTAAAAAAAATACAATTTCATATAAAAGAATAAACAAAATAATATGTTGATTTTTTTTTTACTAAAATGTTGCTGGAAGTAATGTCATAGAATCCAAATATACAGAAATTTCAAAGTTCAAATATGTAAAAATCTTACAAAAAATATCATCAAAATTCAAAAGTTTGAGTCAAGTAAATACAATTTACTGTACCCTTCAGTATCTTATTCCATTTTCATACAATCCCTGTAAGTTATCATCACTACTGTTTATTGAGAACTTTAATATGGAACAAAAATGCTGTCTGTCTTTTTTTGTAGGTAAAATAATCAGAAGGCATGAATCAGAATAGTCACAGACTCAAGTTGATAGAACATTGAATGTGCACAGTGTCATCTCTAGGCTTTGGAGACGGTTCCAAGACATAAAAGATTAGATGCCAACTGCCCAAGAGTTACAACCTCTCATCTGGACCAGTAGAGCTTGCATTAAGTATAATAATGTAACAGGATTAGGTCTACCAGGCAACTCTCTGCTGAACTTATAGCCATTTCAAGAATAGGAGTTTCAAGATCAACTGTTCAACACAGGTTCAGGAAGTTTGTGTCCCATTCACCCTTGTAAACAGTAGGCTCATTAAACTGGAGTCAGGAACATTGAAGAACATTGATTCAGGACTATGAATCAGTAGAGTTCCATTGATGAGTCAAGATCTTCAATGTTCCTGACTCACCAGTGGAGTTGTACTTTTCAATAATAAGTCCAGATTCAGTTTACACTGATTCTTGTCAAACTGTTCTCCTGAGAGAATGGGGAACCTATTACAATTCCAATATCATCAGGGAAAGGGGCCAATTTGATGGCAATGGAGTCATCATATGAGCAGGCATAATGTTGAATGGACACACAATGTTCCACATCTTAAATAGAGGTACCATTAATACTCAGAGGTACAGAAATGAGATACTAAAATCTAGTGTTACTCTTCAGATATCCAGAGTCTATATTCATAGATGACTTTTTCCAAAATGAAGATATCCAACACATGAAATGGCTAGTAAGATTTTCAGATATGAATCTGACTGAACATGTGTGGGCTACACTAGGAAGGCAAATTGCAGCCCATTAGTCTCCAACAAAAATCATTCTGGAGCTCCAAACTGATCTTCAAAAGTGGGACTTGTTGTCCACAAAGCTCTTGGATAACTTAATAAAAAGTATGAGAAGTCAATAAGGGTTTATGTGACTATAAGAGGTAATCACATCCATTATTAAAATTGAGAAAAGTTGATGTATTATATATTCAATACAAAAATCATATTTTGTTAATTTTTTTAAATTTACATAATTAACAAAATAAAATGTTTCACATTGTTTTTTCTGCTGTTGTACTTGTATTAAATTACCACACAAGTATACGAAATTTCATACCATTCCAACATGTTTATGAAATATTCACAAGCATATTGATTATGCTTAATTTTTGGATACAATATTTATAGATACACAATAGTATTGCTATTTTTTCTTATATAGTATTTTTCCTTACATAATTATAGGTTAGGTTCCAATAACTATTTGAATTCCACATAAATATTACATATGATCTTGTAAAAAATATTTGCTACATTAATATTATATATGACTGTTTAATTTATAATAGTAATTAGAGGAATAATATTATATAAGTTAGTGTTATGGTTACCATAGCCACAATTTAAATTAAATTAGAAATATAACTTTACTCAAAAAACAAAGAATATTCTGTTGTAATATTGAATAAAATTTAACTGATTTAATCAAGCTATTACTAATGTTGATGTCTAAAACATTTCAATCAAAATGAAATTAATATTTTTCCTATTAATTTGACTGAATTATATGATTAGCTCATAACTATTATACTACATTATATTATATTACATACTATTATAGTGAAACATGGATTCTAATTTTAATGGTATAAGTACAAAGACATATAGTTGAACCTTGAATTAATGGACTAATAGGGAAAAGAGTGTCCATTAAAGCAGTGTTTTAAAAATAAAGTACAATGTAAATTGTATCTTTCACTAATTTAATAATTTTATTCAATTATTATTATTAAATTAACAAAAGATACGACTTAAGAACACAAAACATGAAATATGATGATACCATACAAGAGTACTGATAGTATTATCATCACAGAAACAAAGAACACTTTTTCATATTATAAAATTAATTTGTTGCATTCCACTAGGAAATTTTGTATTCTGGATAATTTAAGATTAATATAGATTTTCAAGTTATTAACATCAATATAGCATTCAAGATGGAAAAATTTAATTATTCTTGATAATTTACAGAAACATTTTCAGTTTATTCAGCTTTCTTCAATTGTCTAAAGCAGAAAAGCTAAAGCTATGGTCTTAAAAGAAATATGATTATTAAAATTATATTTTCCTATTCATAAATGCAATTACAGTGAAACCCCACTCGTGCGTTCCCGTATCGTACGACTTTCCCGCTGCTCGTGCGTTCCCGTATCATACGACTTTCCCGCTTTAAACGTCTATTTTTGAAGTCCCAACATATTCTTATACATGCAATGTAAAACTTTCCCTTTTCCTACGTTTTAATTATATAACGTTTTTATTATGACGTCATCAGAGTATACATGCAATGTAAATTTTGCATCTTCCTACGTTTTAATTATATAACTTTTTTATTATGACGTCATCAGAGCTTCCTTCTTCGTGTGTTTCCCCGCTCGTTCGACTTTTCGGGCCGGTCCCCGAAAAGTTTCAAAATCGGGGCACTATAATATTCATATTTGAGAAAAAATTTGTAAATCTGGAAATAGTTAAGTGGGATTAAATAAACATGTGCAAACTGCTCATCAATTAATCTTTTAATACCTAAAAGTCATCCCATATTGAGTTGGAACTGAAGAAATTGAACAGAAATACTACTGGCAAATGTCAACATAGACTTTACCATGCCGATTCAATGTATTTTGAAATTGCATTTTGAACAATAAAACCAAATGTAGCAAATTTTGTGTAGTTTTAAAAAAATAAAACATTATCTTGAAAATGGAATGGAATTTAAAATCCAGGACATTTACTGATATGGAATATATGTACAAAAACCAAGACATAAACTAAGTATATATGAAGAAAAATCAGGTATCTATTTTCTTAAGTAACACTGTTTTAAATTATAAACTATTCTTAATGTACATGTAATATTTATTAACATATTATTGTCTTATTATATAATTGTACTTTTTTGTATTATAATTAATGTATGTTATCTATATATTTCTTTGTATGATTGAATTTATTAACAAACTGAAATATTTAAATTTAACTGTATTATTAAGTTCTTTATTCAATTTTTGAATTCTATAAAAGCTTATGATGATCTAATGATAGATTGAAAACATTTTTAATCATTAAATTTTGTAATTTAATCCTGTTTAATGCTGATTTTTATGATAAGATAATCATGTTTATTTTATCTAAATTTTTACATCTTTAGCTTATTTTAAAAAAAGAAAAACTTTTAATTTTAGAGGATTAAAGTATAAGTCAGTGGCTAATTTTTCATCATCATTTTATAAAATATCCACAAAAGTAATGTAGAGTTTGTAATTTTTTCTAATTTCAGCTGTCAATAACTGGTAATAATGCTTATTGTGCAACAGCATATTTCTTAACTTTGCACCGTATCTTTTATTTATAGTCCTAAAATGATAAATATTCAATTGAAATTGAAGATATTTTATTTCAAAACTCATTTCTAATCTATATTTTAATTTTAAAAGTCATTTCAACATTAAAAGTAATCCAAACAATAATATTTTGCATGGAGATTATACCTAGTCCTATAGAACTCGAAATAGATTTTATAGTTACTTTATCACAAATTATTATTATTATTGTTATATAATAATAATAATAATTTTATAGCACGTGAAATTGTAGTTATTTGACCTAACAGGAAATCAATCATAAAGTATAATAAAACTGGGCCCGGCTTTGAAAAGAATTTCTCCATCATCAGTTGAAGCAGAGAGAGCTTTTTCTGCGGCCGGTTTGTTTATAATAAAGCTAAGAACTAGGCTGAGCTATAGGAGCATTCATTGCTTATATTTCCTCAAATCGTACTTTAAGGTTAGGTTCGGTTAATTTAGTTATGCCGCCATGTCCTTGTGGGATAGTCTATATCCGTTCTTGCCAAGGACGGATATAGACTATCCCACAAAGACATGACGCCTTGGCCACTTACGGAGCCCATCACAAACTAGTCAGCACCCATGATTGGGCCAACCGGATGGTCAAATATCCGTCCTTGCCAAGGACGAATATAGACTATCCCACAAAGACATGACGCCTTGTCCACTTACGGAGCCCATCACAAACTAGTCAGCACCCATGATTGGGCCAACCGGATGGTCAAAAGATGGGGTTTAACAGATCGGGCACGACCCCTTCTGAAATTCCTGGAGAATCCGAGCTCAAATCCGGTCCTGGATGTGTGGACCGGATTTGAACCCGGATCTCAATGGTGATAAACCACAGCTTTACCAAGCGGTCATCCGATCGACTCCTACATTAAGAATGAACGATGAATATTTTATTTGAATTTTGTAGTTCAAATCCTGACTGATGAGTTATATATAAAGCAATGCGGGAAATCAAAAAATGCGGGAAATCAGAAACCTTACTAGATATATGTTTGACATTTTATAACAAATGTATCTCCATATGCAGTCTTTTATTTTTCGAACAATTTAGAATTAGAATTCTTTTAATGTTCTGTCAGAGCATAAAAAAAGAATATTCGACATTTTTTGATATCATGCCTTAAAAATTTTAAATTTATACCAATTATTTTGACCCTAAAGTTCTTGAAAGTTTAATTAAAACGCAATTTTACAATTAAACCAGTTACGATGGGCGAATTTTTGCGAGAAGAGATCATATTCTATCAATGAAATATAACTCGGGGCCGCATTTAAAACTTATTAAACCTGTTGTTTATTCCTTTAATAATTACGAAGAAAATACAGGTAAACATATTTAAGAAATTAAATATTAGTGACCCTTATGAAAATCTTCACATTCTTATGATAACTTTTCAAAATCCGAATTAAGCTTTGTAGTGTTTATTTTTAATATCGCTTCCGAATGTTCACCAGAGATCAATATACTTAAGGAATGTTGGTTTATGTTCGTAAGAAAAAAAATCACATAATTTGGGATCAATC